>WYDE02196982.1:0-10539 GCA_009867175.2 Adela reaumurella | reverse complement strand
AAAAAATTTATAATCTTAGTCAACACAGTTGATGTTGGAATTTGTTTGTTGCTGCACTGCAGTGGCTTCATTTATCACGGTAAAAAAATCCCTATCTATGTATGCACTTAGATTATTAAAAAAAACCTTTAAATACAATATTCCTAAACGCCAACCTTACAAATTCGCATCTTACACTTTTACATTCTTCACTGGACCTTATAATAGGAATTGTATATGCTTCTTATATCTATACATAAACAAAGA
The DNA here is from genome assembly GCA_009867175.2 of Adela reaumurella. Lineage (NCBI taxonomy): Eukaryota > Metazoa > Arthropoda > Insecta > Lepidoptera > Adelidae > Adela > Adela reaumurella. Next base: position 10,293 of record WYDE02196982.1, on the reverse strand, counting down.
TGAAGAAAGAAAAAAAAACAAAAATTTAAATTTCATTAAAAAAAATATGCAACAATACGTACCCAAAACTGCATTCATTGCTGACTACCCACGTTTTTTGACCAAAAGTAATGTGATTATAGGAATTAATATTGATATTGTAATTTTTTATATTTCATTTTGTTCACGACAGTTCACGGACGTCGTTTACCCATTACGATACCTCGTCATCTAAATTGCCGAGGTTAACGGAGGATCTATTGGTTCGGATGTTAGGAACATGTACAATGTATGGATGCGTTCCCAATAGCCACTAGTAGCGACGGTAGAGATTGCGGTGAAATGTATGAGAAATTATTTTTTCTATGTCTAGAGACCTACCTACATATTATTCTATATGGGAGCAGCTCGGGCGATACAATTTTCAGAGCAACTGAACTGAAACAATTTCTGACTTCCTCAAATTGTGAATAAAAATAATTTGAAAAGGTTGGCAGCAAGTAACAGCTGCCTGCAATAAGTCCGCATTCTGCTAAGCATAAAAGTGCATATTTATTTATTTATAAAAGACTACATTTTTTGACAGCTACAAACATCCCAAAGCAAAAAGGCATTCTAATTTGTTTAGTACAATTGTAAAGGCCCCCATTTCAGTCAGACGGACAGACAGGAAAAATATGTATATGCCTTGCCGCGCGTGCCAAATAGATGGAGCGATCGGAAAGCGACCAAAACATGCGCAAATTCAAATTGGCCCATACAAGTTTGAATACAAAACAGATGTACTGAACTCAGACACTTATATTCAGTTTGATACAAGTTTTCCAAATATCAATAATATAAGGTCCTTACATATGAAATTGGCGTTTTATATGGAAAAGGTAAAACAAAAAAAAAAGTACCATTGTTATCTATGCACTTTCGCCATTTTAGAGGTAGTACATTGATTCCTTTGCTGAAAAAAATAGTGGGAGCCAAGTCAATAAAATCTTTGAAGGCTGTTTTTACTGCCTCATCGCCGATGAGGTAGTCATCGGAATTTAATTTTTTTCCTTGCAAGATGTTATCCAAATTCCGGAAGTGGTAATCTGTTGGAGCAAGGTCCGGGGAGTATGGTGGGTGTCGGAGACATTCCAATCGCAGATCCTCTAATTTAGCGACCGTTTGTTGTGCAGTGTGTGGTCTAGCGTTGTCGTGAAGCATCAGTGGGCTGGAGCAATTGACCAGTCTCGGTTGTTTAACGGCTAACTTCCATCACGTTTTGCAATTGTTGACAATACAGATCTGCAGTAATCGTCTGGCCAGATCTTAGGAAGCTGTAGTGAATGGCACCAGCACTGGTCCACCAGACACTCACCAGTATTTCTGAGTCAACTTTCGCTCTGGGCAGAATTTGGCCGGTTCTCCTGGGTTCAACCATTGTGATGAGCGTTTCCGATTATCGTACTGGATCCATTTTTCATCACAAGTAACGATACGATACAAAATCCCCTTGTTCTTGTGACAGTTGAGCAATGCATCGCAGCACTCGACTTGTGTTTGTTGGTTTGCTTCAGTCAATTCATGCGGTACCCATTTTTCGAGCTTTTTCACTTTTAAAAATTCTTTAAAATGAATTAAAATTGTTTTATCACTCACACCGAAGCCCACCGCTAACTCTGACGTGGTTTGCGATGGATCTGCTTCCACGATCACTTCTAATTCTTCATTGACAACTAGGGTCCGGCGTCCATCGGGTTTGTACTCTAGGTCAAAGTTTCCAGAACCAAAATGTTGGAATTAAATACGTACCATGTTTTCTTTTACAGTAGCTTCTCCATACACATCATTAATCCTTCTAGCTGTTTCTGCAGCACTGGTGCCACAATAAAACTCATATTCATAAATAATGTGATATTTCAAATTTTCCATATTGTGAACAGAACGATGTCAAAGAAAAAACAAAATGGCTCAAAAACAAATGAATCACTAAATTCGAAACCCAAATACACGAGCCTAAATTTGAAATAAATTAGAATTTGGAATTTCTAGCCAAACGCCAGATATTTGAGATCAAAGTGGCCAGTTCCATAAAACCAATTTCATATGTAAGGACCTAATATAAGCAAGTCAACCGAACATCGAAAGGAAAATGATAACAATAATTACCTACATACTTTCTTAAGAAGAAGGCTCTTTAAGAGATAAGTAGTGATTAGTCAAATTGTAATAGTAAGAAATTGCTTTAAATTCGTGATATACGCATCATACAAAATCAAATAGTATTAGTAATTTAAATATACTATAGGTAGGCAATTTATGGCAAAATTTCTAATAATGTGATGTAGAATGTTTAGATTTTTCAACCACTGAGTAAATTTTAATTGAAATGTTGGATGAATTCCTTTTGTAATTCGCTTGACAATTTATTAAAAATATGTACGCTATACTACTAAAACCTCTAAACAGACGCATCGTTGGTTCATAGAGCGGTACTACAACGGCTGCTGCTCAGATGAACTTGTTTCCCTCATCCCCCGTCCTCCAGTTCGCTTTCTCCAAACCAGTCACACTCTTGCGGAACACCCCATTGAAGTCCATAGAAGAGTTCTTAGAACTACACTATTCTCTAAATCGTTCTTATGTCGCACTGCAAAGGTATGCAAAGGGGTTCCGGGGAGCATTTTTCCCTATTCCTACAATCCATGGAACTTCAAATCGCGGATCAATCGCCTTTCCCCAGAAATAATAGCCCACCTTCGAGTCGGAATGGCACCTCCTCGGGGGTGAATTTGGCTGCTCTCGTGGCCCCGGCTTCAAGTTTAGCCACCCAGTTCAGAAGCAATAAAAAATACTAGTTCAATGGAGACCACGGATGTCTAAACGTAGCGAGGGTCCCGCTCCAGCTAGAACCGACGACCTGAAAATGGCGGCTGCCAATGCTCGGATGTGAAAGGCGGAGGACGTGTGCGGTGCCCAGAGAGGCCTATATGCATCAGTAGAGACACAGGCTGATGATGATAAATTCAAGAAACAATTTCTCCACAGATACCAGCTCGGATTCTTCCGTGAGGTTGGCCTTGACGGCCGTCAGAACGAGCAGCCGCAAGCGCAACCGCAAGCGCAGCCCCAAGCGCGCCCGCACCCGGCCGACGTGGGGCAGAACGAGGTCCGCCCCGACAACGCGACAGAGGAGACCCCGAGCGACGAGCCGGTTGACCGACCGCAGGCGGACATCAACCAGCAGTCCTTCCTCATGGCCACTTGGATGATATTCACTTCCTTCTTCATCTCTTTAATACCGGATACGCCTAACGTCGTTTAATGCCAAAGAATACCAGTTTATAATTGTGCACCAGTTTGTAGGTTCATATTACTCGAGTCAAAAGATTTTCGTGACTGCTCTGCGATCTTGACTTGTAATCTATGGCGTTGTCGATTATGGTCTCGAATGTTGAAGTAACATTTGCACACACAATGCCTTCGATGCCTTATCTCTAGACATCGGACCGTTCAAACGAGCCGTGACAGCGTCGTCTTGTATCGGTGCGGGCTTTGGTGTGTGTGTGTATGTCTGCAATCAGAATGCGCCCTACGTCATCCGTGATGAATTTATAATTTCACATTAACAGCAGAGTCTGTAATTTCCAGTTGACTCGCTTATATGAATTCACTAAAGTGCATATATTCTGAATCTAAAATCGTATAATAATTATAAATTAAATTGTCTAGAGTTTATCTGTCTATGTACTGTTAGAGATACGCCTCATCCATAATATGTACATAGTGACGGACCGCCTGCAATTCAGCCTTTGTTCAAATTATAAAGGTACCTATGTAAATAGGTTACTTTAGATTTTTATATAAAATGTGTCACGGGATTTACGGAAGATAAAAATTATTGAGTGGTGGTAAGCTTGGGAAAGAAGTGGAACTAGAGCTCCATAATTTAACCTAATCCAATACATAAAATTTATTATTTAACCTCATTTTGTATCCTAATTTCGCCATACCTTTTGAGAGCAGTTATTTAAAAATTTGTGTTGTGAATAAACAAATTTTTTTGCTCATTTGCAAAAGTCGAAGAACAAAAGTTCTTCAGTTTCATGTAGAGATTCAGCCCTTTTCGTGCACTACTACACTAACACCGTGATACCCAAACGTCTGTAATGCTAGCCCAACCATGCATCATTATTCTGTGGAGTTTTTGTTGAAATCCTTCATAATTTATATTTACTCGACTATGGTCAAAAAATGTTTGGTGTCTGTTTATATGTTTGTCCGCACAACTCCCTAAAGAATTCAGCCAATCGGGTTGATATTTTGTAGATTCATTCTATATGTGAATAGCTCGCCGCACACTTCAACTTCAGAGAAGAACTGGCAAGACACTTCAGTTGAAATTTTTTAACGTTCACTCATCCTATACGGTTTTACCGAATGGGCTGAAGTTTTGTAAGTTCATTCTGTCTCATTAGCTCGCCACACAACAATTTTGAAATTTCTAGAAGAACTGGAAAGAAAGTTCGCTGAAAAATTTTCAAGATCCATCGTATCGCGAAGCCTGTCACGACAAGACTGGCGTACATCTACCTTGTTTGTCTAATGGTTCCTCCGTTAGATGTTACCTTATAAATGTTTAGAGCGCTTTTCTCGCTAAGAGCTTGAATTATTGGAATATAATATATTCAATCCAATATATTTTGATCATAATATTGTCCAAAATTTCAAATAACCCAGTGGAGAAAAATTCATATATTTGTTCCTCTGTAAAATCGAAGAATGTAAAGTAGTAACCAGAGAGAAATGTTGACAGTGGACACTATGAAGCTTAACGTCCGCCACCTCACAGCAAGTAAAGAGCCCAGGTACTAGGAAGGACCATAAATGAAAATTTTCAGATTCTAGCCTACATAGATTATAGTAATACTTTATTGTTGTTTATGTGTACAAATTTGATGTGTGCACATTTGGAATAAGATAAATGCCAAATTGATTTTTGTTATAGCACTGTTTTTTTTATGTGGTATTTGGAATGGGTGATTTATACAAATAAGGATAGTTCAAAATTATACATAGTAACGCAGAAACTGTGAGTTTTACGGAAAGTTTCTGGCTATTTTGAGAGCGGCCACTCGCTCATCCAAACCTCGATTGACACACTATTCTGGCAATGGGTCCGGATATGTTCAGTGAAGCAATTGAGTGCTGCATTCAACACGTTCCTTTTAATGCATGTGAAAAAAAATACTTCAATTAAAATGTAAAACAGAAGAACGGTAGATTATAATTAATTTTAAGAGCAATAGAAAAGGGAATGATGTTACAAATTGATTTTTGATAAACTTAACCGTAATGCGTAGGTATACACATAAAAATTACATTGCAGATCTAATGAGGACAAGGATTTTGGAAATATATTTTTGTATATTGACACTTGATTTGTCGTCGGTCAGCGATTGGCTGCAATCATACTTTTTGTAGCTGGTATTTTTAGAGCTGACCACGTTGCGTGGTAGCACACCAAGCCGACCCAACAGATGCATGTTGACTATAATCTCGAAGGGAGTTGGTTCCATATTTTGCTATAGGACACATTAAAAACCTATCTGTGACGTCACTTTATTTTCAGCTGTCGAAAAATTTTGTGGGTTTGGTAGGTGATGGAAGCTGACTCCACTATGCATGAGTTAAATTGTAAGTTTAGATAATTATTTGGCTGAAGTCAGAATAAAACCAAATATGTAAATATAGGTATTTAGTCATTGTTTTATTTAACTTACACTTTCATGTAACGTAATTTTATTTAGAAGCCATATACATTATGCATACCTATCTTGAATGTCCTATAAGAGTGCATTTTTCATTATAATTGTATATATTAAGACGTTATGAATTTTTTTCTATATAAACCATAATATAAAAGTATGTTTTATTTTTCAAATATAATTTTGAAATATTTAATATTTCAATAGAAAAAAAACTTGCGTTCTACATTATTGTGAACATTGGCTATTTCTTAAAAGATTTTTTAAAAGATTCAGTTTATGAATTTATGCTCTGTGATATGGAAAATTATATCAAAACATGTTTCATTTATTTCAATAAAATTAAAAAGTTTCATGCGTCTTATTATTTTAATTCTCTTATTAAAAATACACACGGCACAATTAGCTTTGTGATTAGATTAGCAGGGGACCTTATGCGCCAATAGATGGCGCCACTTATACATACTCCACACACTTCTCATGAATTTGATGTCGGGATTTTATGTGGCACAAGGAGCTCAAGGGCCGCACCGTACAGAATGCGGTCGTTCTGTACGGGTGCGGCGAGGGAGGTCCCCTGAGAAAAAAGTTTTTATTTGTCAAAATCTACCCAATCATCATCGGTTCCCTCAAAATCCATTTCAGTAACTTCTACACCATTATTTTTCTCTTTTTTGTCACTTTTATCTCTATGGATTTCACTTACACTGTCCATGGTTTCATAAATTATTTCTTCATTAGCGTTATTTCCATCTTCAATGCTTGAATTGTTTTTATTATTCTCAACTGCTTCATTATTTATATTCTCAATGATTACCTGGGAATTTTGTGATGCAATAACTTTGTGAACATCAGCGGCTACAGAAATATTATACGTAGTTACTTCAAATTCATCATCAGAACTATCAGTGTAGTGGAGTGTCAATGGTTCTTTACTTCCATTCAAACTATCATGTGTTTTATCCGCTTCAGTTGGACTTTCATTCTGTATTGTCTTTGGAGTTTGCATTTCAAATTTGTCAGCTGCTTTATGCTCATTTTTGTTATCGGTAAAATTACCAACAGTCCCAGAATTAGTTTCCCTGTTCTTCATACCATCTTCAGTTATGCCTATAGTTTCCATAACTTCAGGAGTGTTTTTTGCAATTCCATTTATGTTCCCAGTTATATCAATAACTTCTTCAGAATCTATGTTCTTGGATACACCTTTACTGTTTACATCTTTTGATGTATCAAATACATCTTGAATGGTATTTGATATGTCGACAATGGTCATAGGTTCATCACTATTTATTTTTGTGCTTTTAGGCTCTTCTTCTATAACAATAACCTGGCTATTGTTTGACAAATCTTTATTACCATTTGACGCATCAATGACTGAAGGATAATTAGTTATATCAATGACATTTTCATCAATATCTTTACTCACGTTAGTATCAACCAAATGAGCAGCGGGGTTGAAGTTAGTCAGGTCTACAGTAGGTGTGGTATTGAGTTTCTTAAGTCTTCGCTCTTCTGCTAGCTGCTTGTTTCGTAGCATTCTTACTTTCTGCTCATCACTTATGGACGGTGATGACGTTGCTTTAGGTGCTAGAGCTGGTGTTCTGAAAAGAGGAAAAATATGTGCTCAATATAACACGCTACATCGTTAGTTATTTGTGGGGTTTTTTAAGTCAAATCTGTAGGCACGGTACGGCAAGTTGGTTGTGAAAAATTTCGGTAGAGCCAATTTGTCTGGATGCAACGTAACGAAAATGTGTGATGTCCGTGCTGTTAAATGTCTCCATTATAAGTATATGATATTTGTCACACGTTGAGTGAATTAGAGACAGTCCCATTGCTGAAACAGCTTTTATTTTATAATTTTAGTATAGATTGCTACGAATATTTCTATGTAGGTAATCGAAACAATTTATAGGTATGCTTACAGGCAATTTATAGGTATGATCGGGCTGAAACTTTGTAGGTTCATTCTATATGCAAATAGCACACACCATTTATCAACTTGAACTGGCAAGAAACTTCGGTGGAAATTTTTCTATGTCCACTTCTAAATGGTTTGGCCAATCGAGCTAAATTTTATCCGTTCATCTACGAGTCAATAGCTCACACAAACCAATTTAAAACTTCTTAGAAGAACTGGCAAGAATATTCTTTGCAATGTCCATCGCGAGTATCGCGAAGCCTGTTACGACAAGACATGGTGTACATCTAACTTGTATAATAAAAAATCATTTGAATGGGATGGCGCCATCTTGGGGCGAGTAGAGGCAACTTCAGTACCGATTGCTTCTAATAGATAGCGATGGGAATGCTTGCCAATGCAGGGAACCCTATGCGCCAATAGATGGAACCACTGATAGATATACATACATCATACGAATTTAGTGTCAAAATTGTATGTCACAAACTAGGAAGTTTCACTTCTAACGCGTGAGAGTCTCCACCTCACTAGTTTTTTTATTATATATTATTGAATTACACTCTCCTGCATAGCACAGGATGAACATTTTGCCATTAGGAAATGCAATTTTCAAACCATGTCGCTCCGGTAAAGGAAAACACTGTGAGGAGACCCCTATTGCTCCTAACTAGGTGGTAGGGTTTACCCAATCGCCGCACTGAATGTAGGATGGTTGAATCTGCTTAAAAATAGCACATGAATGAGCGCACTGAATGAAGGTCAGTCGAAGCGGCTGTGAAACATAGTTCGTGTTTTCCATCCAGTTCAGTGTAGCCGGCTGGAATTGAGGTAAGTGCTGACATGGCACCACCTACATAACTCACCAAGGTGTTGCGGCAGACATCACTGGTACCAGAAGAACTGGTGCATTAGGTTATATATCCATCCGTGTCAATATCCATAAAAAAAAAACATGTTTCCCGTGAGAGGCTGGAGCAAGTGAATGAATTTGGATATCTAGGGAATATGTTCACACGGGATGGAAAATATAAGGAGATGTGGAAAAGAGAGTGAAAGCCGGAAATCAAGTGAATGGGGCCTTGCACGCTATTATGAGAAGCCAAAGTATGTCCAATGTGGCACGTTTGGCTGTCCTAGCCTCTACACTGATGTACGGGAGTGAAAGTTGGGTGTTGCAGACGAAGCACGGAAGCAGGATAAATGCTGTGGAAATGCACACGCTGAGGAGTATGTGTGGAGTCACAATGAAAGATAGATTGAGAAATTGTGTAGTGTGAGAGCTTTGTGGTCTAAAAGAAGATATAGTAACAAGGATTAAAAAAGGGATGCTTCGGTGGTTCGGTCATGTTGGAAGAATGGATGATAGAATAACAAAAGAAATTTTTGGAGCGACGTGAGTGGAAGAGTCGGGCAGGGTCACCCTAGACGCACGTACCTAGAACAGATCGAGCATGTGCTCCAAAAGGGGCTGTGCAGTACCCGCCACCGACGAAAATTATGAGGTGCAAGAAGTGGTAGAGGTGTGTCAGGATCGTGGCATGTGGAGATTTGTTGTCTCTGCCTACCCCACTGGGTAACAGGCGTAACGATTTTTATGTATGTTTTCCGTTTAGTTCAGGTAGCCAAACTGAAAAAGGGAAGTAACCTGTCATACCGCCATACTCCGTAAGGATTAAGGTGACTTAGGCTCGCATCACGGTTCACGATGTGTGACATAAGAGGTGAGAGCCAACCATGATTGGATAAAAAAAAAATCAGTCACTATACAGAACAAAAGTATAAATTTTTGTCCAGCCAGACTTGAATAAGAGCTCACCTAGCCGCCGACTGTGGGAAAGGTTTGGGCGTCTGGCCCGCCCTAGGCGTGTGAGCTTCCCTCGCGAGCTCAATCTGCTCCTGCAGCAGTCTGTCGAACTCGTCTTCCTGCGGAGCGGGCGCCGCCTCGTCGTCGCTCGAGTCCTGCTGCGTGACGATCTCGTCCGTGAGGAGCTGATCCGAGCGGATCTTACGGAGGGTTACCTGGATGCAATAATTATTTATTTATTATGAAAATGGTGCGTCAAATCAGTCAAACAGACATGCGGGAGGTGCCGGGTTCTATCTCCACTGATATAATTATTACCTATATATTATTATTTATAACCTAAATGTTTTGTCTGTCCGTCCGTCGTCATCTTTGTTCGCTTATACTATATCGAGGGCATCCAGCTGAAAGGGCGTAACTACAGAAATTCAACTTTACAGGAGAGCAAAAACAAAGTCAAAAACAAGTAAAATAAAGATAACTTTTTTGTTTCTTGCTTTAAGTTTCTGTTTTCTTTTTATGATTACAGGATTAAAATAAAAGCATTTATAACTGTAAAAAGCTGATTGAGAATTTCAGTATTTCCCATATTTTTCACTACATACGCCCTTTGAGGTCGAATGTGCTAATTAATCTAAAGGTATACATTTTCAAATAAATTGGTAACAATTACTGTAATGGCGTATGACGACATACGCCCTTTTGACTTCGAAAGATCTTTAGATTTAGCTGGGCGTATGTCTTTTTACGCCCTTATGCTAGTAACGGGTGGCGCAAAAGTACTGGTATCGTCCGATATTATTTGGCTGTAATTCTTTTTATGTATGAAAAACTTTGGT
>WYDE02196971.1:0-10540 GCA_009867175.2 Adela reaumurella | reverse complement strand
AGGGAGAGCGTTCCAGAGTTTACCGGTTCTGTAGATGAAAGATCTGCAGGACCAATTCGTACGCATCCGCGGTAGGTACATTTGATAGACAACTCTCAGTTTACATGTTATACACAAGATTGAGATGTTTTGGCACGGGTTTCACTGTGATCCCGTGACGCACTGGCCCACAAAGCGTGAGAGATGGTTCCAAAACATCCATTATGCCGGCGACGTCCCCTAGCTCTCCTCAGGGGTCCAATCTATCGAAAAAATACATCCCAGGAATTTTAATACCTCTATCGTATGACATAAGAACATATATTCCACTCCTAGCCGGCTGTACAGCGAGCTTGTGCCACTTGTTTGGGGCATCCTCTTCAGTGAAAATCCCTGCATTTGCTTTTTTCGTCAGACTTAATGCGTTAAAGACTAGACGATTTCTCGTCAAAAGTCCTTTCGGGTGGTCTACCTTCATCCGACCGAAGGCGATCTCCTTCACATTTTCCAACATCAACGCTGTTGCCTCACATTCATTCCCTACATAATAAGCGTCAATCTCAGATGTGTCGATAGATCAGACACTGTCCACACATCACTGTCCGTTGGACATCTCTTTATATGGCAAAGTGTAGTCTCGCTCGTGTCGGCAGCCACGCGAGCCCACTTAACACGAGTCTATCTGGAGGAGCATTTTTGACCATAAAAGTGCAGAGAGCGAGCAAAGTTCAAGCTGAAGCTCGGAGGTCGACTGGGGTCTGGCACCTTCGCGATCCGATCCAAGGGAGCTGCTGTGTCGAAGCGTGTTACATTTGTCGGTATTGTATTGACAGACTTCTCGACTTAATACAAAATAAATAAAATTATCGTTTTTATCTTATCTCGCTAGATAATAATGTACACAATTCGACTTGTATGGGTGTAAAACTTTTGAGAGGCGGTATGTTATCTATTCCTTGTGTGAGAGTTTAATAAAATTATATGATGTGAAACTGTAGGTCCCTTCCCTCTCCTTACATGGTGGTAGGGTAAAACCCGCCCGGGTTGGTACAACCGCACTGAATGAAGGTTGGTCGAAGAGGCTATGAAACATAGTTTGTTTTTTTCGTCCAGTTCAGTGTAGCCGGCTGGAATTGAAGAAAGTGCTGCCATGACACCACCTACATAACTCATCAAGGTGTTTAGGCTGACATTTCTGGTACCAGAATAACTGGTGCATAAGGTGATGTAGCCATCTGTGTCAGCTTCCATAAAAAAAAAATATGAAGATCAAGGAACGGGCGAGACCAGAAGTGATATTGCTGCGATTTTCTCAACTACTGAAAGACAAAAATGATTCTAAAATAAAATAGCATTTTAACCCAAACTCAATTTCAAACCCACCGGCCAGCACAACCGCCAGATCTGATTAGCATCAGGTACGGACAGGAGTTAATGACGACACGGTGAAAGTGTCAAAACTGTCGCAATTCAAGACGCGGTCGTTATCTAAAGCGTTCCTAAAGTGCTCGTGAAAGTTCGCGTTCAGAGCCCTAACGACATTTTTACGAGGACAATAAAAACAACTGACTCACGAAGTCACATGTGAGCCAAGTGAGCCAGGCCAAAACGGAGCCGCGAGGTGACGGCAGATTTTGGACGCAAGATAGAAGAATGAACACCTCAAGTCACAGATTTGCTGCGATAAGAAAGGAGTTTTACACAACTTAACTTGGTCCACATGCATACTGCTGTGGCAGTAATAAAGATGAAAGCTGAAGATAATAAATAAAGCCCATGTAAGCCCATTTTAATTTTAATAGCAACAAAGGTAGCAGTAAAATGCACAATAATGAAAGTAATTAATGTGCAGATTTTATTTAAATTTTGTGCCCGAGACAAATCGTCCAAGTTAAATCAGGCCAATACTCGCAAACAGTTGCATAAACGAACTTACATGTTGAATTAAAAATAACGTCAAAGCAAAATTACAAAATCAAGCAGTCGCTTTTAAAAGATAGCTTTGTCTCTTTGCCACGTAATTGAATTGAAAAATATGAAAACAATAACAATTTTAACTAAAACCCGACTACGCAAAAAGTTTTAAACAGGAAAAGATTTAGAACAAGAGGCATACTGGAAGACGTCATTTCATTACAGACGCGTGAATATGAGGAGGACGTAGGTACGACTCTACCTGTTGTTCGAAATTCTTTCTTCTTACTTGAATTTTTTTTGTGTAGTCGGTTTTGAGTTTTCATAAGCTTACATTTTTTGACAGAGCGAGCGAGTGTCTCCGATTCAGCTTGGGCAAAAATGCTTTCGGATGTCCGGCTCCAGCGAATGTCTGGCTGTATCCTCTACAGGTCGTATATCTCGACCGACTCTCGTGAAATTTTGTGAGCAGGTTCGATAATTATATGGAATTTTTTTGTAGATTCAGTTTTTTGAAATTTCAACCCCCAACGCCTTCGTTTCAAGAAAGCGAGTAAATATAATTGTAAATAATTAATAACACATATATTTTAAAAAGTATAATGAAAATTAATTAAAGCGAAGTTCTCGGTAGGTGAAGAGTCGCCTCTCTGGTAAGGAGAGGCTGTTTGCTAGCTGTAATATGGGATTCTGTATAATCTTTGTAAATCCTTGCCATTCCGATTGTTTCATAAAATAGTAAGATTTTAGTATTCTTTATAAATTCTTATTCCATCGAAATAAATATGATTAAAATTAGTGGACTTACAAATAAAATGTTGAATAAATTACTAAATCCTCTTACATCATCTAAATGAGAGAGGCCTGTACCCAGCTATGGGGCGAATAAAATGGCTGCAAAGGAAAAAGAAAGAAATAGCTACTGGCATATAGGATGAACCTACATAATTTTAGCCCAGACGGCCCAACAATTTAGGAAACAATTCAAGCGAAGTTCTTGCCAGTTCCTCTAGGAAGTTGAAAATTAGTTTGTGGCGAGATATTGACACGTAGAATGACCCTACAAAATTTCAGCCCTATCCTCTGGGCCGTTTAGGAGGAGTTGCGCGGACACATATACAAACAAACACGCAGACACCAGAAGTTTGTTGATACTAGTCGTGTAATAGACAGGACAATTACATATTTTAATTAAATGTATAGCGGGTACTGCTGACTGCAAAAGAAACAATAAAGCACTACGAAATCACGCATGCATGGCCGAGCCGGTGGAATACATTCAAATCCCCAAGTTGCGTGATCCCCTATTGTTCATGATATAGGAAGTCTGCCACACTGCGGGATACATACAGAGCGCATAAATACGCTCGCAGTTGTAATTTTGCGTGAGACTTGACATAATACATACATTATTAATTATACAACACATTATAAATGTAAGGATGACACCAATACACGCTAAATTATTTAACATCCACTGCGGCTTATTGAAACATACACATAAGTGCAAACTTCCGTCTTCGAAAACAATACAAAAACCGCGGCACTGAAAGAATGAGACAATACTCGTAATTTAGCAAAGAAAGCCGCCAATTATGCTTGTGTCATACGGTCATCCGAGTGACCCAAATATGGCAGGTGGTGGACAAAAGAGACTTTCGAGTGTGGCAGCGATGGCTGCAGTGCCGGATTTCAAGGTGTGGAGGCCCTGGGGCAACAAAATAGTGAAGGCCCCTTATTATTTATCATTGTGTTCTCATTTTACTAAAATACTTATATAAAGAACTCCTGTAGTACTGGAAGCACGGCGAGTGAAGCGAATTTTTTTTTTAATATTCGGGTGAAGTTAGTTAAAATCACCAGGGTGGAGCATTTGGAAGGTTTCAAACTATTGTGACGTAAACCCATCATTGAGCGAAGCGAAGAAATTTTCATTAGAAATATTTGTTAGAGTAAGTAAAAGTCATCAGGGCGGTGGCTATGGAAGTTGTGTATTCGTGGAGTTCGGTATTCGTTTCCCTAATTTTATCTATTGTGGGGGGGCCCTCTCTTGTGGAGGCGCCGGGCAGTTGCCCCGGTTGCCCTCCCCTAAATCCGGCGATGGATGGCTGGGCGTGCGGACTGCGGGCGGTGGTGAAGCATTGCTCGACCTAGTTCCTTCTTCATTGCATCTGTGCGACTAAAACTGAAATACGATTTTTTTTTGTATTCACAGCAATTTATACTGCAGTGAATACTCCAACGATACCGTCAGTTAGCAAAATAATCTAGATCTAGACGGTGCGTCTTGATTATTTTGCTAACATATTCCAGATATATCGAGTGGTTATTTTCGAAATAAACTTCATTGTTCATATCAATCTCCCTGTTCAACAGTCTCGACATTCTGGAGAATTAAATGCAGAACTTACATACATACATACATATCACTCACGCTGAATCACGACAATCGGGATAAGCAGATCAAACGATGTTGTGCTGCAAGAACTCCGGTAAATTACAGCACAACACCGACATAACACATTTCGCAAGTTATTCGGACAACATATCAAGCTGCATGTAAGACACGAAGACCCACCTTCTGCATGACTTGGTAGAAGTACTGTGCCAAGGTGAGACGTGGCGAGCCTGTCGCCCTTTAGCACGGCATCTTGTTCTTATCCTTTAGTCGCCTTTTACGACATGCATGGGAAGAGATGCAGTGGGGTAATCCTTTTAAGTACCGGCCCCACACGGTTCCGTGTCTGTTTCCATAAAAAAAACAGATTACTTATTTTCTACTCATAAAGTAATAATTAATTAATGACGAAAATAAAGAAAACGCTTTTAAAGATTTTAGAGTTTTTAGCACGAGATTTTTTTTTATAAACAGTGGTATTATGGGTGGCATGATCAAGATCAGAGGGCAGGAGTGCATTCTCCGATGCAGCCAAATTCACCTCGTTGCCGTGCGAGCACGGAGGTGGAGAGGGTTACTGTGGGAAGCTTGGTGAAGCTTATTTACACAAGATCTGAATAAGTGTGGGTTATAGTCGTGGGGAAAGCGTTCGCCGGAAGCCCGTTCCACAACTTTTTAAGAACTATTTGGAGAAACTTTCAGTTCTCAGGAGTACGGTATCGACGCACAGGGTTGTTCCCGGAGAATACAGCGAATTTGTATTGTATCTAACACACATACACACACACATTACACCTTCTTATAAAACGTAGATTGTGACCTCTTTTCACCCCTCCAACACCCCCGGTGTCGTAATTAGCTGGTGCGCGCGACACCGCCGCCTCATTAGGCGATCTCGCTGCTGCAGTTTAGCGACCGCGACCGGTCGCCGCCAGTCGCCGGCGATATGCTGATAACGCATTACGTATGCGTCTCCATTGTCCGCCGCCTGCGCCCGCGCAGATGTCCGGATTGCGTTAAGAAAGTCGCGAGAGCAACGCGACATGGCAGATAAAACGATGTGGCTATAGCCGCATTAAGGGACGTGTGCAAATCGCGTTCTATCTAATATCTATTCATATAGATTTAGAACTTTCCTTATTCCGCAACTAGACAGAGTGCAGTTATTGGCTTATACCACGGACTAGGTACCCTAATGGACCCGACACGCGCCGCTCTATGTATGGGCACCGGGCTCGCCAAAAATTTGCTAGGCGCGCGGAACATAGAAGTATTATAATACTTACCTGTGGAAGGATATTCCATCTTTAGTAACTCCTGACGTTTTTGTATTGTTTGGGCACGTGAAAACGGCACAAATCGTCATCATGTCGGGTCCTTAGGGTAAATAGTCCGTGTCCCAACCCAACACCAAGGCCTTCTTGCATAAATACAGATATCGACCACAATGCTGCTGTGGGCAAGCAGCGGAACTGGCGGCGCAAAGAAAGTTCAAATCACTTCCTGTCTAGAAACAGACTATACAATCTTAATCAAATTGAACTGTGTGTCTAGCCTAGGTGCAAGCCTAGCAAAATTAACAAATAAATAAGCATACATACATATACATAATATCACTCACGCTGAATCCGGACAATCCGGGTAAGCAGAGTAATCGGTGTTGTGCTGCAAGAACTCCGGTACATTACAGCACAACACTGACCAACACATTTCGCAACGTATTCGGACGAGATATCAAGAAGCATGTAAGGCACGAAGACCCACCTATTTCATGACTTAGTAGAAGTAACATGCCAAGGTGAGAGGTGGCGAGCCTGTGGCCCTTTAGCACGGTTTCTTGTCCTTATCCCTTAGTCGCCTTTTAAGACATGCATGGGAAGAGATGCAGTGGGGTTATTCTTTTAAGTACCAACCCCACACCTTACTTAAAATATAATATTTAAATAATTCTTTAAATTAATAAAAAAAATTCATAATGATAATATTAATATAATAATAAATAAGCAGTTTTGCTAAAAGCGATTTTCACGTGCCTGGGCCAGCTAGCTAGATTCTAAGAAAATAAAATGAATCATGAAATAAAACTAAAAAACCAAGCAAACTCAAACAGACTAGATACTTATTAAAGTAGGTATCTAGACTCGAGAGGTGATAGATGTACGGGTTGTACACGAACTGTCGTTTTTTAGATAGGTACCAATACCCGGCAAGCATACCACGTCGACTACCGTACAGTCCAAACTAAATAAATCCTTTTAGGTAGATACGAATATTTCATATGATAAAACTGTATAAGTCGCACCTTCACAAAATACATATTTCTAGTATTTAGTATTAATCTTTATCTGGAATAAGCGACTGTAAAAAAGGTGACCGTGATCACATCGTTACCGTTACCTACGTGGTTCTTATTTCGCGGCAACGTAACAGTCGGAACCGGGCGCCGCTAACAGCCCGACTATCCGATGGAGACCGGCTTCCGCTGCCATGGTCAAGCTCGTATCTAACGTGCGCGAAGGGGTTGGCAGAAGTCGACGTCGAATCTTATCTCTCTCGTGAGTGCAGGCCCTGCCTTTGACAAAGGCACGTCTATCCACAGCTGATGTCCCGAAGAACAAAACTCATTCTTATCCCGTTCAGGAAGGCTAGGTCGAGTGGCATCCACCAAGTCTCCTGTAATGCTATTACATCGCACTGACGGCATATCTGTGGTAGCTGCTCGACGGATAGCTTGACAGACTAGCAGTTGTACGTCACGTCAGCTGTGGGCACTCTTCTGTTGGCTATTGCTATTGTCCTCATGGGTCACGACATCGGCGCCGGGTTGGTACCTCGGGACTGTGCGGAGCTGGAAGAGGGAATTGCTGCGTCTGCTGCAGCTGAGTTTTGAAATCTTTCTATAGCCGGAGCTTGGAGGTTATTTTATTTATTTATTTTTTTTATTATAACTGACACGGATGGCTACATCACCTAATGAACCGCTTTTTCTGGTGGTGATGTCAGCCTAAACACCTTAGTGACTTATGTAAGTAGGTAGGTGCCATATCAGCGCTTCCCTCAATTCCAACCGGCTACACTGAACTGGACGGAAAACACGAACAATGTTTCATAGCCGCTTCGACCGACCTTCATTCACGACCAGCGTCTGCGTTCAAGCGGTCACGCATCCAAGTCCTGACCGAGCCCAGCATTACATAACTTCGGTAATCGAATACTGAATATCGCAACACTGAGCCAACGACGCTTTATGCTTCACGTTCGCTGTTGTCATACATAACTAATATGGCGACTCCTGTAACTGGTGTGTCAAAATATTAAGTTATTTTGTGACAAAGATTATTAGCCAAACCTATTAATGGATCGGATTTACTGCCTCGTGACGGTACTTAGCGTCGCCTATAGAGGCTGCATGCAAAATTTCGGTGAGATCAGACCACGGGAAGTAATCGGATAAACGGAGAAATGTACGCACGGTCGGATGGAAGGACGCACGGACGAACGTAATGTATGGGATCACTCTTCATGGCCAGTACTACGGAGAGTACTCAATAGGGTTTAATTAATGATCGATAACCACAGAATTATTTTAAATTGTTGTGTACCGTGTGGGACCGGTACTTAAAAGAATGACCCCACTGCATCTCTTCACATGCATGTCGTAAAAGGCGACTAAGAGGGATAAGGACAAGATGCCGTGCTAAAGGGCGACAGGCTCGCCACCTCTCACCTTAGCACGGTACTTCCACCGAGACAATCGGCAGATGTGTCTTCGTGCCTTACACGCTGCTTGATATCTAGTCCGAATACCTTGCGAAATGTGGTGGTTGGTCTTGTGCTGTAATTTACCGGAGTTCTTGCAGCACAACACCGATTGCTCTTGCTTACCCCAATTGTCGGGTTTCAGCGTGTGTGGAATATGTATGAATGTACTTGCCGTGTTTTACGTTTTCTATTTTTGGCCCGTGCGTGCGTAGTATATGTAGAACGGAAGAGCTACATAAAATGATCAATGCAGTTAGTTCGTACGTGCGTTCGTCCGAGCACTTCACGTGGTCCGATCTCACTCAAATTAAAGCATTCAGGCTTCAAGCGTTAGACCTCGGTGATTCAAAGCAACGCCAGGTGGCAGCAAATCCGATCGATTAATGGGTTCGGCTGACAATATTTGACACACCAGAATGATTTTTAGGCACACCCGTACACCAAGAGTCGTCATATTAGTATGTGTGATTGTGACAACTGGGCTGCGTTCAGTAAGTTCCGGATATTTTATTTTGCTTATATCAGTACAATGAGGGGTTTTCGTTTGACAGCTCTCATTTAGTTTTCAAATTGTAAACAGATGGCCCTGTGATAGCAGCCGTAGGCCATAATTTTGATAACTTGTCACTTCGGATAAAGCAGAGGCAAAGTCTAATAATAATGTATTCATCCTTTTCTAATCACTATTGAAGAAGTGAGACAGGCGTAGACAAATAAACTTCATTCAAATGGTTTGAAATTGCTTCAGTGCGTGACATTCATTCTTAGCTAAAAACGAGCTAGCATAGTACGGAACCGTAAAAGTATAGTCTGCGTGGTGAACCAATGTTAAGCTCTTACCTCTGAACAAGCACTACTTATTTCCAGTAATTTTAGCATTCATCTTAATTGAGCTCTATTCTCAGGTCCGCTAGGACCCACGAACCATAACTCAGTACTCATGGTATCTATAATAGACAAGGCCAAGTTGCTGTGCATAGTGAAATAAACGAGATTCTTAACAGTTTAAGTAGGAGTCCCACAGCATCAAGAAGACCACGTAAATAATATTTTATGAGGTGACAACAATACAAACAAACAACGAAATGAGACGGCTGCGTAACCATCCCCAATTACACTTTGACATTTATTTTACAACCGAAAAAATTGCGGGAACTTTACTATACATTAGATTATGTTTTCATCGTAATTTAACTACGGATTTTGTGACAGCGACATCTACATTGTGTGTTGGAACTATGTTTTTTAATGAAAACCCCTCATTCTAAGGCACGTTGAAAAAGCGAGATGGAAAATATTATAACGGTCAATTATCCTTGCTTAACTGAACGCAGCCCAGCGGAAGTAATGCATGGAGGAGTAATTTGGCGGGCTTTTTAGGAGGTGGAAGCTTATCCGTCTTTTTCGGGTTAAAGTACTAATTAAAGTGGTTTTAATGCATAAATAGTCCAATTTTGTGTGTTAATCATCTGGCGGTTGACTAGTGTTTGGGAATGCGGAAAAAATGGGTTGGATCGTTGTTTTTCGATCGTATTTGCACATCTTTCTGGGCGGCGAACCTCGGTCTGTGACGCTTCGATCGCGGACTCCCCTCGTAAAAAGGACACAAGTTACTCCAAGGAGACAATTAAATGTGATGCAGGAACATTTCATTGGTTGTTCATATACCCATCATTCATCTCATCACAAGAAAACAACAATAACAACCTCAGACATGTGCTGCATACTCTTAAATGGTTTTGCCTGCTTCACATCATCATCATCTGGTTTTGCCTGCTCCTCTTTTATCGATGGGTGTGAACGAATTCAACAACAAGAACAGTAAAGCATGGAGGTTTTTTTTTGTATACTGGCAGTGTCATACGAGCACGGTACAGCATGGTTTCCGATTTATCTCAATTTTCCACATAATATTCAGTGGAAACCGACATACACCTACCCCGCGCGCGCATGGTGTAAGCTTATAACTTTATAACACATGCGATTATGTTGTGTGCCATTTCAGCAGCTTCCCTGTGATTTTACTGGCTACATGTAACTGAACGAGAAATACGAACTATTTTGACGTATTCACCGATAGGCATTCAATGCGGGGGCACCGACCCGGCGGGTACACACACCTTACCACCTAGTACTTTTTTTTATTTCATAGTCGGTCGGCGTTTGACTCCAGTCGTGTTTGAAGCATCGACGGGGCCGAAGACAGTGCGTGATCGAGCACCACGCCCACTCAACAAGTGTTTTTTGACCCTACTGTTGAATGCCCCAACGTAAGAAGATCTCCGCAGGGAGTTGATTCCACTGCTTGGACATGCGTATTAGGAATGAGTTCTCGAACCGCATGGTTCGACATTTCGGCACGTCGACGACAAATGGATGGAGCCAACCCTCCGACGGATTAGCCGAGCGAGCAAGAGCACGCCTCTCAAGCGGGAGGTGCGGGTTCGATACACACTGGGAGCACAATATTTACTTTAGAATTTGTGC
>WYDE02196960.1:0-10541 GCA_009867175.2 Adela reaumurella | reverse complement strand
CCACTCTGACCCTCCCCCCACTGCGACATCACCCGCCTCCACTGCCCCTCAGCCCCCTCCGCCCCATCCAGCACGCGCGAAAATGTGTATTGCTGCGCCCTCTGGCGAGGTAACACCATAACACCTATCTATGAACCATCACCGATTAATCATGAACACTACAGAGAAACATAATATCTAAATCGGTGAAATTGTTTTAAAAATAAATAGCAGCACTTGATAGTGTTGTTTATTTCATCGCCCCCCTGGCGAGTTAAAACCAAAAGCTGATGGATCAAAAACCTTTTACAGAAAACTGTATTTCAATTTTTTTAAATAGTTTTGGATATAAATGGCAACATTCTAGTGCACACACACTAGCAAACAAACAACATTGCATACTAACTGCAACTAAATGCATACACCGTCCTGTGTAAAAATAACAAAAGCACCTGAACTTGAGAACTTATGTAGACACATACTCTACAGCGTCTGCTGTTCGTTCATCAAATAAATAAAAAAACTGTTTCACAGTGAATGCTGCCTCCATTATTAATAGGGTACATTTTAAAAAATGTCGCAGCGCTGCTCTCAGCTGAAACCTGTTTTCTAAATCAAAACACATCCAATTTAGATTTTTTTTATCTTTCATTTATTTTTAGAACCTAGTAGTTAGTATTCTATGTTTTTAAAAGTTAGTTTTTATTACTACTAAGAACCGGATTTTAAAAGCACTTTTATTTCGGCAATATTTAATTACATCACATAATGCACTAGTTCTTCTGGTACCAGTGATGTCAGCTTGGTGATTTATATAGGTTGTGCCATGTATGCACTTCCCTCAATTCCAGCCGGCTACACTGAACTTGACGGAAAACACAAACTATATTTAATAGCCGCTTCGACCGACCTTCATTTAGTGCGGTGGTACCAAGCCGGGCGGGTTTTACCCTACCACCATGTAAGGAGAGGGAAGGGACCTACAGTTTAACGTGGAATCCGAACCACGACCAGCGTAAACGTTCAAATGGTCACCCATTCAATACCTGACCGGGCTCCGCAGTGCTTAACTTCGGTAATCGGTAATAATGATATGGATGTATGTCTAATAATTTTGACACTCTGTTGCCCGCAGCTCCCCGACAAATCAATCGCGTCGCTAGTGAAATACTACTACAGTTGGAAGAAGACGCGTGCGCGGACGTCTATGATGGACCGCGCCGGAGCCCCTGGCCCGGGCAGCGCCGGCAAGCGTGACTCGGACGCCCCCTCCGACCACACACCGTCCGATCATGCAGACTCTGATAATGATGAAAAGGTACCGTTTTAATATCACTTTGGTTTACATAGGTTCTTTATGCCTTTTATAAAATATTTAAGGCTGTTTTGTGTAACATTTTATAATGCAGAAGGAAGTATTATTTCCGTAGACCGATATTTCCATTTATCTCATGCTCATTTTAAACGACTTAATGTTTGCAGGCTACCTCATGAATAATTGCATGAAAATTATCAGACCCATACGTTTATGTTATTAAAAGTGAAAATTAGTTGATAAAATAAAAACAAAAATAATGATAATAATTGAAATTTTATTGATTTATTGACTTTTCAATAAAAAAAAATTTCTCAAAGCCACTATTTTCTGTGCATTCAACAGGTAGAATTTAATTGTAAGAATTCATTGGTAAAATGCATGTAATTCACATATTTTTTTATAATCCACAGTCGTGGTATTTGAAAATGTTATTTAAGTGTGTAGGGGATCTACACGATTTCACGAAGACCACAGGCGGAAGATGGGAATGAAATTTGTGTATTAATAGTATTTTCTTCACAACTATTGGCATGTCTTAATAACTACTGTTGTGATTGGAGAGTAACTATATTTTTACGAAACCTACTAACACCGAACGTGTTGGTAAACTCCAAACAATTCTAGTGAAAAATGCAGAGCAGAAAAACCTAATCTAGGAAAAGTTGCATGATCCAGGAGAACAGTTTGCGGTTTTATTGCTGTGCTGTGGCTTGATACTGAGCTTGCTTTCCCCGAGAGTTCTAGAGCCTGATTTGCATTCAAACCTGTTTTGCGAGCGTTCGATAATTCTTTGTGTGCTCAGTAAAGGAGGTATGTCATTAATCTGTTCAGGTATTAAGACAAAGTAGACTTTAGGTAAAGAAAACTATGACCTAGTGATCCATAATGTAATGATTTATCGGTATATTAAGTAAATAAATAATTTTATAAGTAGGAAATATGTACATTGAAAGAAATAACTGGCAGCAAAAGCGCCTCTTACTATGGCGCTAGTTATTTTTATGTATGAGAGGTAAGAGGTATAAGAAGGTATACACGTAAAGGGTGACTAGAGTACGTTAGGTGACTGGGTGATGTTGACAGAAGTGGACAATCCACCGCGGCATAGTGCGCGGAGGAGGCGCGGCCGCGGGCGGCGGCGCGGCGCTACTGCTTCGCGCCGCCCACCATACGGCGCAGGTGGGTTCAGCCACATCCTTCTAAATTCACACCCTCCCAAATATCCCTATACTGAATCTCCGTATTTCCTCCATAATTCCTGTGAACGCTGGGTCTCATCTTCTACAATCTGTATATAGACTACAAAACCTTTACTGATTCCTCTTCGCTTTGTCGCTTTCTGTGCTGCAGTGGCTGCTACACAATTTTAAAAATTGGAGGCATTACAGTGATTCATTCTAGGTGCCTCATGTTAAATTATGTTTTGGAACGGACCAACGCAACACTAAAAGTTCCCTGAAATTCTTAGTTCATGAACTCACTTTGTTATAAAAAAATTCGACCCAGATTCCCGGTCTATCGTCCTCTCCCTAAGTTTCCAAGTTTCCTTCTGAGATAACTGTTAAAGTCTGATCAGCATTTTACTTCGTAACAATTTTTCTATGAAAGCAATCTAACGCCGGAAGTTGGTTGGTGCTTTCGAATCTTATTTATTTTTATATACCTTCACTGTTATTACTAATTTTATTTAAGACATCGCCTGAAATATTATAAGATCTGTCACACCATTAATTACATTATTTATTTCAAAGTCATAATGAATTTATTAATCAAAATTCTTCTCTAACTCTCACGAACCTCCTCTCCTGCCCTCATTCACATTCCTACCATTGGCATTGGTGTCATTGATGTCGTCGGTCGTTAGATTCTTCTATGAATTTAGACAGATGCCATATTTCTGCCGATTTTGTTCGAATTTCTTGTCAAAACAATCATATCTATGTTTCGTTCTGTTGGTCCCAAACATCTGCTTCAGTCCCGCTAAAATCCTTTAGCTTTTGTTGCACATTATTTTTTATTTTATTTCAAACTTCGCAAGGGTCATCATCTTAGTTGGAAACTGTTAGTTCTAGAATAGCTTTAATAATTTTACAAATTGATATTTGTAGGAAAATGTGCGCTTCTATAATATACAGTTATTGACTTCTCTGTTTTTTAAGAAATGCTTCCTCTATTCTTCTATGTCATTGTAATGTAGTCATCTGCACTAATGCCATTGGGATGTTAATAGTTGCATCAGCCATACAATCATACAACGTAGGAAGGCATGGACGCATCTGTTCCCATTTAGCAATATTTTAAGATCAAGTTGATTTACCATCATCATCCTCTTACCTAGCGAGCTTAAATATATAAATTAATTAATTAATTGTCTAAATTCACACTTTTGACTCGCTGAGCTTTACATGATATAAATTGTGACTGACACACTCATCTTTCAATTGTCTAAATTCAGACTAAGTGAACTCTAATTTGCCTAACTTCAGACTTAGATTTTTTGAAACTGTACACTTTATAAATTGAGATATTGAATCACTGAGATTTAAATTCTATAAATACAAACTTTGACTTGCTGATCTCAAAAGTCTATCAATTGAGACATTGAATCACTGAGATCTAAAATTTCTAAATTCAGAGACTAAGTCTCATCATCGGCCATCTACCTCTTGCTGGATGTAGGCCTCTCCCAAGTTGCTTTACCGCACACTATCCTGTGCTCTTCTCATCCAGCCACTACTAGGGGGGAGGGGGGTGGGGGACGTCATAATCTATGTTAGCGTCACCACCATAACTTTGACTTGCTGAGTTCTAAATTGTCTAAATTCAGACTTTGACACGCTTAGCTCGGTTCGTAAGATTACAATGTTTGAAAAAGAATTTGCATGTAAAGTACCGGGTTAGGGCTGGTACTTAAAAGAATAGCCCTACTGCATCTTTTCCCATGCATATTTTAAAAGGTGACTAAGGGATAAGGATAACAGGGTGCTAAGCCATGCTCAAGGGTGATAAGCTCGCCACCTCTCACCTTGGCGTGGGTCTTCTTGCCTTGCGAAACTTGGTGGTCGATGTTGTGCTGTAATTTACCGCAGTTCTTACAGCACAACACCGATTGCTCTGCTTACCCCGATTGTTGGGATTCAGCGTGAGTGATATTGTATTTTTTTTTATTGTATTTAAAAAACACCATTATTTTGCCAAATGGGAACCCTACCTAAAATTTCATTTAGCACAAGAAACATCTTAGAATTACATTTAGAAATATCATTGAATCATCAAGAACTCTGGTCGATCTACCTTATTATTTATTTTGGATTTATTTAATTTTGCTTTATATGATTTTTCTTAGCCTGCTCTGCATTTATTACTAAAATCTCTTAACACACATATTGCACGCTCTTCTTATATGCGTTTACACTGTGTCATTGTGTCATCATTAATACAAACAAATACATATGAGTAAGTCCACAGAAAATCCTGTAAAATAAAAAAAAGAAGTCTTCATAGGAACAAATCTTTAAGGTTTTTTTTTCACTTTTTGAACCCCTTTTTCTTAATGTTTTGTGAAATTTTTGCTTGCATTCAAAACATATTGAAAATTCCTGGTCTTACAGCTTCCATACAAAACTTGAAGAATATTAATTTCATCGTGCAGACCACTTGGATGAAGTGAGACTTCGATTAAGTAAAAAAAAGACTTTGTACACTGAACAAAAGTTGTACATTTAAACATACCTACTACGTGTAGTATGTAGTAGTGTGTACATTTGATTGTTTGATAATAATATGTGTTGTGTTTGATGTTATTAGAATGTAATCATTTTGTATGTACCCCTGTGCTGCTTCCCTATAACCACTAAATCCTCTCCTGTCGTATGAATCCCGCATGCTTCCTTTAAATCCCAATGAAAGGTACATTTTGAGGATTTTACCGCGACAAAATGTGTGCAGAATATATGACATGAGATATTCTATTTGAACGAAGTGTGCGGGACTCGTACGGAGGCGAATTATTTCCTCGAGCATCGTACAAAGTGCGCAAAATGAAACGTACTAAATTGTATTTTTAGAAAAAAATTCAACGAGTTCACATTCAATCTGATTTGTAAAAAAAAACCTGTCACGAAGTAGATGTTTAAATTTTTCCAGTAATTTTTTAATATTTTTATTAATATTACACGGTTTGCTTCTAGATGAATATAAATGTAAAAAAAAAATTATTGCTTTTATTTAATGAAATTATTTGTGATTATTATGTTTTAAATATGTGCTTAAGAAATAAATTCAAATATTGTTCTTCTACGAATGACTTAATGATGCATGAAAATCCCCTACGATTCTCTTATCACGAAGGAACCTTGTAATATTATGCAGTACATTGCTCTTGGAAATACTTTGCGTGACCTCCCGAATAGTTGAAAAATGGGGCTGGGTTGTATGTTAGGGCGCGGGCGAGGCGACGGACGCGGGCAAGTGGTGTACGGTGTGCGGCATCTCCTGCTCGCTCACGACGCAGCTCAACTCCCACAAACTGTGTCAGGCTTGCCTCGTGCACGCCAGGTCGGTAACATGCGTCCCGTTGTCGTGGTACGGCTCTCCATACATGACATGTAATTTTTTCTAACTTATGATCAAACAGATTGTAAACGGCCAATCAAATGCCCGAGGAAGTTGTACAAACACAAAATACATAACATTTTTAAAACTATAATCAAACAGATCGTAAAATATAAAGAAAACGTGGATCACCTATGAGCTAAAATGTGAACTTATCAGCTGCAGTAGTTTCTTTAATGTACTTACTATTAGACAACGCACAACCTTAACCGGTGGGTCTATATGGATGAAATTTTGCACTGGAGCTCTTTATGTAACGTAAGTGAGCACTAAGAATGGATTTTTGGAAATATTTACTGCGGCCCAAATAAAATACCTAATAAAGATCTAAATGCATGCAGGTTTCCTCCCTGATATAACCGAAAGCAATACCTTAGAGATTTAAATGTTGAAAGAATAAATAATTTTTTGAATACAAGGGCTCTTTTTCAGCTGTTTTAGTTAAAGAGCAGGTTAAGACTTGATTTCTTTTATCTCAAGAAGGCGCATAAATAAAACCTAAATAATGAATAAGATAAATTTCAAGAAGAATAATGAAAATTATTTCAATTCGATTTCTCAGG
The DNA here is from genome assembly GCA_009867175.2 of Adela reaumurella. Lineage (NCBI taxonomy): Eukaryota > Metazoa > Arthropoda > Insecta > Lepidoptera > Adelidae > Adela > Adela reaumurella. The sequence continues at coordinate 4,067 of WYDE02196960.1, read as the reverse complement.
TGGTGTAGCTGTAATATGACATGAGGTATGCCAGTCTGTGTCATTCCGATTGAGTTAACATTTTGAAAGAATACAAATATCTTATTATTTTGGAAATTCTAGCTCAATCGGAATATCACAGACTGACACACATACTCTCATATTACAGCTAAATCACCTACTGAGAATTCAAATTGAAAGAATTTTCATTATTCTTCTTTGAATTTGTGTTATTAATTATTTAAAGTTTTATTTACGCGCCTTCTAGAGATGAAATACATCGGGTCTTAAAACTACAGTCAAAATCTGATCAGAATATAATGCCTACTTGTGGCATAATATGTGCATACTATAGAAGTGCAAGGTGTCACCGAAGATGTGCATACGAATACACAATTTAAAGAATTGCATGTCTTTCTTTAAATTTTTTTCTTGAATTAATCTGTGAAGTCAGTAATTTAAATAAGTGAATTAATAAAATGAAAACTGTACATGTATAATAAATAAAACATAAAAATTTAGGAAATTATATAAATAAATATAAATATACATAAATTTATAAAAGTGTTAACAATTTTCTCATATATTTTTGTTGTAGGCATGAATTGATTAGTTATTGTTTGTCCTCGTCAATGTATATGACTAACATATTTTCGAATAAATAAAATCTTTGGGTTTGCAGTTTTAAAAATATTAATGTAATTATAATTTATTTCCATATTAAATAAAATAATATTGCTGGTAATTATTTTTTTACATATTACTTAGGTACCCTTTTTTTCATAGACATGGCGTTGAATAATAATAATGTTCCTAGTCCATGCGATGCCTGCAAAATAAAATCAAATAATGAATAATTATTATGTTGCATTGCAGGTGAAGAACATCTGTACACCTGCATTTTAAAATAGAAGTGCTTACATTATAGTGTCATTAATTGTATAATAAATTTAAATATATTTTTTTAAATAAACGTCAAATTTTATTCACTATATTAGCATAATTCCTTAACAAGAACTTATCTATTCAAGCAGTCGCTCATCGCAAGTCTCCTATACTATATCACGTGATAAAATGTTGCCATGTGAAAAAGTGGGCAAGCATAGGTGGAAGCCGTACCACGATAAGATGGATGTTAGTTATTTATTTTATATATTATTAGTTATTTTATTGATTTAATTGAGGGGTGTGCAAAATCAAACGGGGATCAAATAAATTTTTGAGAATTAAAACAATATATATATATATCTAAACGTATAGATAATCAAAGATTAATTAAACATTCTGAAATTAACCATAAATGCATGATATTTTGAGATGCATAATTGTTATTGAGTTGAAGAGTTTAGTGTGAGTGACGTATGACGAAACGGGACGGGTGTTTGAATGTGAACGGTCTGACAGACGAACGGGGACGATGCGGCCACTGTGTGGTCCGGCGGGGCGACGCGGCAACTCCAAACAGCAGCGGTTCAAGCACCGCTTGCCCCGTGGCATTTACATCAATCACGACGATCTCGTCGCCATGGCGACCGGCCCCCAGCCTGGAGATCCGCCTCAGCAGGGCCTAATCAATCAGGGCGAGGCGATACTCAAAGCCATGGAGAGAGAAATTGTATCTCTCAAGAGACAAGTAAGGCGAGAAGCTTATACGCCATGACGACACATTCTCACTTCTAGCCGCCCAGCCCAGCGTATCCGATACCACCTCCCATATCTATCAGGGCTCACATCTCTATCCAGTGGTGACATTATCAATAGGGATGCAATTAATTACGATACCATTACCGATTATTTGTTTGATCGTAAAACCTGATTATTAACATCATTATTTTCCGATTACTGATTAATAATACGTAACACTAAGTGCGAATTAGTTTTTGTAATTTTCCATATTATTCCGAAACTGGACTTGAAACTCTAAAAATGATCCAAAATGAATGTATCAGCATACTACGGGGCCTATATTACTTATTTGAATTGCTAATTGAATTGCGTGCTAGGAAAAAGAGTAATAGGCAAATTATAAGCCACTGAAAATGCAGTTATTGTGCAACAATATATTTAAATCGTAATCGCCAATTATTGAGTAATCGGAATCGGAAAATCAATAATCCTTGCATCCCTAAAGAAATGGTAACACTGGTTAATGTCGACACGACAATTATTGTTACGTGTTAGTGTTACGTTTATTTTTCTTATTCCAATGAATGCATACTCTATGTTTGAAGAACTATTGACAATGTGTCGCATCTTCCGATGTGAGGTCTGACAGATGGACTGAGGTCGTAGAGTAGGCGAAACCTACAGAGATTACAACCAAATCAAAACCAAAACCTGGAATGTTTAATAGTATTATTCTGCAAAAACTATAGCAAGGGTGATGTTTTGAATTGATTACCATCTCTGAAGTCCGTAGAGTTTACGCTGGTTGAAATGTACCTTTCTTGTTTTATTTCTTGTTAGTTTTGATCGTCAAAGACGAGGTGAGGACGTGGGGATGTGGCGTTATGGAAGTTCAGTAGTCGTAAGATTAGATTGGCGAGTGGACATTCTAGGATGTTTGATCGCCGTGTTTGCAACACATTTTCAACTAACGTCGCCACTTTTTTGTCGATTGTATTCTGCACACATAAGTCATAGCGGTGATGTTTTTATTTTAAATAGCGTTAGTGTGTTGGAAGAAATTTGTGTACTTAGTTTATATGCGTTTGCACGCGATCCTCATCTTTAGATGACATCCTACATCTGTGTTTACATGCTCACAATACCCTGACCCTAACATCATCCCTTTCCCTTGTCTCTTGTCTTGGGCTTGACTTTTTAATATTTGTTTTTTTTTTCATATTTTTAATTTGTTCATATTTCATACTTTACAATTATTTCGCTGAATTTGAAATCTAAATTTACTATTTGTTTTGAGTTGTTGAAGTGTGTGAAGACCACCCGCCAGGTGGGACGAAAACGTCCTGTACGTCGAGGTCAAATGATGGATTCGAGCTGCCGAGAGCCGGGAGGGTTGGAAACAAATTGGAGAGACTTGTGTCCAGCAGTGGATGGTTAAACGCTGAAGATGTTGATGAGCTGGTGGTTAATTAATTATTTTATCTATTTTTGCAATTATACAGGTGTTAGCCGGGTGGTTAGCCAAATTAAAGTGACCCACAGTTGGGACTATGGACTACCTATTACGGCATAAAAATTTAAAGTATTGTCAAGCAGGTATTAATTTTTTTTTATTATTTCCATTCCACGTCAGATTGGCCGAACGGGCAAGAGCACGCCTCTCAAGCGGGACGTGTTGGTTCAATACCCACTGGGAGCACAATATTTATAACTTTAGAATTTGTGCTAAATGGCCGCTGACACTCTGGTGAAGGAGAACATCGTGAGGAAACCCACTTCCAAGCCTATTCAGTCACCGTGGAAGTGTATGACCAAAATCCTCTCATATCATGTAAATGAGAGAGGCATGTACCCAGCAGTGGGGCAATTAAATGGCTGCAAAGGGAGAAGAAGAAGAATGCGTAAATACATAAGCTGATTTAAAGCCTAACCAATAAACCTAACATGTTGGCACCATGTGGGGGCTGAGCATGTCGATCCGCTCGATATATAAGGATTCTGACGAATGGCGTTTGTGCGTCGCGTCTTAAGGTAACTCTGCGGTGTGAAATTAACTACAAATTGTTTTCGACGAATAGCAGAATGATTAGAGGTGTCAAGGTCCACAGTCTCCATGTTGAATTATTTCAACTCTTCAAAATTATCACAAAACCCAAAAAATGCCCGACACTCAACGGATATAGATCACGCGCACGGTTGACGCTTGAGAGGTTAAGTTTATTTTCAAAACTATGCCATCGTGGATTTCAAATTATTTATGAAGGTTCTGTAGTCCTTACCGTTCTAATAGTATGGAATTCGTAACACAAATGGTATGTTACCTAAACAAGATTTAAAAAAAACTCTTATAATATTTTCAAGTCCTCCTTAGAGAAGAGTCTAGGGCAGGGGTCGGCAACCTGCGGCTCGCGAGCCGCATGCGGCTCTTTCGATGTACAGCTGCGGCTCTCCAGTTCCATCAG
>WYDE02196949.1:0-10542 GCA_009867175.2 Adela reaumurella | reverse complement strand
GAGTGAAGAGACAACGCCACGATTTCAACCAATCAGACTGGCCGTGTCGAGTGCGTTAACGCCTACGATTGGCTGAAGCCTCTTCACTCACTCATGTGATTTTATACCGGTAGACGCACTGTTCTCGAAAACATAACACACTGTGTTTAATCTATGTACCAGAGCACATCGGACAAGTTTTTTAAACGCCATCTGGCGGAATTTCTTTCGGAAGCAACTCCATTTGAGAAATAAAATGCAGTGTTTCCCAAACTTTTTTCCCCTAAGCCAGCTATTTTTAGGATCTCCTTCGTGACCCACTGAATAATTTAATAACTGTTCTGGTGAGTAGGTAAAACAAAAGGTATTTGAATGTCTACTAGTTTTCATGTACTTACTACAGAATAGTTTTTATAAAATGTAATAAAAAAAAAGAAAAAGGAAAAAACATTACAAGTTAGCACGAAAAGATATTAAATGTTATTCTCAGATGCGGTTCGACTTCCATTTTTTTTTATGGGAACCACGAAGTATGTCACACGCCAGACTAACGCACCGGTGTAGTCCGACGGCGACCTCGGGCATTCGGAAATTTAGGGGCGCTGTGAACACAATATCAACAGGCAAGGCGCATGTTCACACTGTGTTTGAAGAAACCCAGACTGTACATTGGAGGAAGGTTGCAGGAGTAAGTGCATTCCAGATATTGGCAAAACAGCAAATAAAAAATTTATAGGACACGATCTATTGGTTTCTAATTTATTTTTGACGAACCCCAAACTTGAAAATCACGCTTCACACTAACAGGTCTTAACAAACGGCATTTGAAATTTGATGGTTTTTGCACAGGATCAAAGTACATATATTTGGCCTCTACTGACCATGTCATGGCCGTCAGAAACTGCTATATGCGGCAACCCTGTATTTTTAGTTCGTGACCCGGTACCGGGTTGCGACCCACCACTTGGGAAGCGCTGAGGTAATGTATACACCGTCAATATAATACATGGCACTAGTATAACCATAACACATTTTTTTTTTGATACATCACAGACAATTTATACGTATCAAACAAAATTCTTGTGACATGTGACATAACAGAAGTGTCATGGTAGTACTAGCGGCGGCGATAGCAAAATTTTTAAATATTCTTCCTTATTAGCGTTTGAATCAGTTGAACGTTTGAGTGACGTATATTTTACAGTATGAATGTTTGTTTGATGAATCGCTCCAAGCCCCAGAAGGAAACCGGCACCGCAACACATAGCGACGTACATGACAATCTGGCTGGCGCGCTGCATGACGTCCGTATCGTCACAGTACGCGTCCATCTCCAGTTCGTCCACGCGCGGTCTGTTCTGACCGCGGAACGTCCGCGACTGTTGCCGGGGACGTGCGTACGGAGTACTCTTTACGTTTCGTTGAGATTCGTTGTCTGTCCGCGCGGGATACTCCCGCGATTTCGTCGCTCTCTGCTGTCTGTTATTTTAATTTATAATTTAATATTTTCTATTTGTAATAATAAATTATTATACGCTTCTCTTAGCAGTTACGACGTACTTATTGCCAGGGGCAGCTGTTTTCAGTCGACGTTTACACGCTAAAACACATTCGTATTGTATGTACTGTTGAACAACAGTTCAACTGTTGATTTTAAAATCTGGAAAATCATTTAAAGATTCCCAATTAAATTAATTTAAATAGCTTTACATTAAGTTATTAATCCAGTTATCACAATAGTGAGTAGCTTTTAAGTGGGCGTACAAGACTAATCCGTGCTACACGCTCACACTGTCAACACAAATAATGCCTGCCTTAGTCAAATAAAATTTCGTAAATATGTAGGTAACTCGTTTGAATATTGCTACTGCACTTTTGACCTGTGCGAAATATTTTTGCTTTTTCAAGTATAAATACATTTTTCTAAGAGGTGTTAAGAAAAATTCAATTAAAAAAAAACTGAAGATTTATTTGTGTGCTTTATAATTATAATTTTCACGTATCGTCATCACCCAACCTTAGATGCATTTCCCCAGTTGTTAATACGTAGAATATCTCCTTTAAATACGTACTTTTTTGTATATTTGTAATAAAGTTTTCCACTCCTAAAACATTTTTAAAAATTTATTATTAACTTTGTACGCCCTCTTAAGAAAATTAATACAAAACAATAAAAACGTAACAATTCAAATTAATTACAAAATGGTGAACAAAAATTTTATGTACCAAGAAAACTATTATGGGGAAGTAATGAGTACGCATTCCAAGCTACAGTGATATGTTAAAACTGCATTTGTATAACTAATGTGAAGGGGAACGCATGCGGCGTTGCGCGGCACTTACGCAATACGGTTGATTGCGAGATTGATTGTGGATACTGTCACCAGGTGGCTAGACGACAAACAAACAATTTGTATCACGTCATTGTACAAAATCTCAAATGACTACGGGAATTTACAGTACAGCAAGAACAAACATTCCAAAAAATTATACTACCACTGTCGCTCTTGCAGGAAAACATCATCCTAAGGCCTCAATACACAATAGCCCAAGATTGTTACTGTTGCAGGAAACATTCTAAGGCCCCAGTACACAATAACCCGAGATGGTCGCTCTTGGAGACAACATCACCCTAAGGCCCAAAACAATAGCACAATATGGTTGCTGTTCTTTCTTGCAGGCAACAGCATCATAATGGGCTGGGAGGCAGTGAGCAAGAAAACTTGTGATTTTGTTATGAAAATGATTACGCTGGTCGTGTTCCTTATTCTTTAGGCATCAATAATATGTTGGTCTTGCAACTGGGAGCCGTTGCGTTCAGAAATGGCAGCAATTTAAAAATTCCTATCTCAAATGCTGTTAGTTGGATCCGAAAAGTCTCCAAAAATAAAATGGGGGCCTTGATTCATAGAAAATAGTAAAAATTTAAAATATCAAAAAATGTATTAATAAAATTGCTTTTAAATTAATTACGAATTTTGAAACTTCTCAAAGTTTTGCACGGGCTCCCGGTTGCCAGACTGACATGTTCTTGATGCCGAAAATATAAGGAACAGGAAAGGCGTAATTTTCATATCAAAATCACATTTTTTTTTCACTGTCTCCTAGACCATAAGGCCCCACTACACAATATTCCAAGATGGTAGCTCTTGCAGGAAACACCATCCTAAGGCCCCAGTACACAATAGCCCGAGATGGTCTACTTACTACAAGGCCATCACCATTGTGTACGTGTGCTAGTGGCGCTTGATGGCCAGCAATGGTTTATTATTGGCTCAGTCAGTAGGACTTACGTGGTGCCTTGACACACATCAAAGGCTTCTTGTCACATAGTGGCTTCCATAATCACACAACAGCCCATCGTTCAGTCGTAAAATGCAATGACTTTTATAATGTTGCGTTCAATTTTTATATGCCAGTAATTATTGTGGCACAATGAAAAAAAGATAGCAATCAGTGACTAGTCATATCTCCCATAGTGACCGCAAAATGAAATCAGTAAAACTGTATCTAATTGTCTCGTCGTCTTCAAATTCATGAGGGATTGGCCATTGAGTGAACAACAGCTTCACATGGTATGCCATATGGATATGGTAAATTATGTGCTTGATACACATGGCAAACTTGATACTGCGTACAACATTTTACAATATTTCGTAACAATAAATAATGGAGAATATCTATGTGAAAGAATAAAACTTAAACAGCTGATTGTAGTGTTGCCAGTAGTGGTGTCACATTGTATGGATTCCATTAACTGGTGAAGCTGACAGCTTGCTCACTATATAATACATAACACGTTAGACAGCTAGACTAGACTAACCTGATGAGGCTATCGTTGTGTGTGTGTATGGAGGGTCGCGGTATGCGCGCCGCGCCCTCCACGCGGCCGCTGCGGTGCTTGCGGCCCGCCTCGTGGAATGCAAAGTAACCCCTGCAACAATACACACACGGCTGCTACAAAACACAAAGAGCAACAATCTGTGCTAATAGCAGCCTACTCACAGAGCGAGACAGCCTTCAGTCTTGCAGTAAACGGCTCGCCTGAATCAAGCACACGACAGCTTCGCCCGAGCATTGCCTCGGTCGATTTGTCCGGTGTCGGTGCTTGAAACTTATCCAGCTTTATGGGAACCACAGACATCTTTTGGATGCGCAATGTCCAGAAACAGGGAGCCAAGCGCGAGGCGCGCCGCCGGGAGCAGGAACGAGGGGTACTCGAAAAATATTTAGCATCATTAGTGTTGAGGAGTCAGTAATTAGGCATAACCAGTCTCACAGATCTCCAAAGGCTAACAGTAAAAAAAACCCAGTGGTTAGGTTATGGCTTATTGTACATAATTTTTGAGTGCAATAAATAATATTTGATTGATTTGATTTGATTGAGTGAAGTCGCCTCTTGCAGATTGGTTCGTGATTTCGCGTGAACAGGCTGCCTACCCAAGCTCGTAACAATATGTACATAGGTTACTTACCCAAGCTCGTCAATATATAGGCTGCCTATCCAAGCTTGTAACAATACATAGGCTGCCAACCCGATCTCAAATGTCTGTGCATGCCGTCAAAACTATGCTATGCTATGTGTTCGCACTGACTTTTATTCAATGCTATCTAATTCATAATAATTTCTAATTCATTCTAAATATCTAATTCAGATTTTTTCTGAATTTCTCTATTAATAAACACTCCTATTTCTTCATTGACTCTGAGTTAATTCACTAATAACAATCACGTCGGAGATGCTAACGGCGCGGCTCACCTGAAGAATGCCCTGACGATGGCCCAGCGGAACACAGCGACCGGATCCACACCGACCAGCTCCCGCACGAAGGCCAGCGAAGAGTTCTTCAACACGCTCACCACATCCTGACGCATGAGGTCCAGGTTCTTCTCCCGCATGTTCGTCACCTGGCAACACCAATAAGTCGATGTTTCTCTGTTGTGTTTCGGAGGTGCTTCCGTCGTCTCTCTTTTTCAATAATGGTTGAGAGATGGCTCATGCGATCGCCGCCAGTTGTCTATTTCTGTCTTTGGTTATAAGCCTGAAAGTGCAAGGCATGGCAACGTCTCACGTAGGCCGAAATTGTATGGGAATGCGAGTTGTCACTTTTGACTGTCAACGTGGCTATGTCACATTCCCATACATTATTGGCCTATGTGCTACGTTGCCATGCCGTGCACTTCCAGGGTTGAAAACAGATAGAGATAGACTACAGGGGGCTATGCTCAAACTCTTTGTGGAGAAACGCCTGCTCCAATTGGTAACCTAGTGGGCATAGTTATTATACGAAAACAAACCGAGATTAAAAATCTTTGTAAACTTAGACTAAGTGAACGTTGAAAAAATTTCCAGCGAAGTGCGGACATCACTGGTCTGACTACACGCCTGTCAGCGTCCTAGTATTATAACTACGTAATATAGAGGGAGGGCATCTAACCTGGTACTTGACCCGCCCTGCGTAATGCCTCACGATGAACGCTGGCTCCCGCCGCTGCGGCTTCTCATAGAACGGGTTGTCCTCGTGCACCGAGTTGAACTTCTGCAGCAGGGTCTCGTTCGAAGCCCACGGGAAACTGCAACAAAGCATAATCAAAGCATGCATAAGTGCAAAACATTTGTAATGGTGCTGGACCGGGAGATTGGTGATTGAGTTCTTTACGCGTACAACTTTAAACGTTTCAACTGAACACCCAATATTCATCAGATCACGATATAATTTAATTTGGTTTTAACCAATATTTACGGAATTCAGCTACATGACAAGGTGCAAAACGAATAACAAAAGTAATAGATATTGTACACCAGGTGGTGAAACTCAATGGCAGTGGGCTGGACAAGTCGTCAGTCCCAGGAATAAAGTTTGTTGTATGATGGACGAGACACCTTGGACAGGAATGGTAAGTGTAGGGAGACGGCCCGTCACATGGGACGACAAAATTAAGTGCATCACGGCTAAACAAACGATGGCTCATTTTGATTGGATTGTTTTGGCTCGTTCCACGAGGAGTGGTAATTGGAGGGTATTAGTTAAATATACAAATAGTAGCACATACTTGCACTGATCGTCCAGCACGCACAGCAGTCCGCCCGGCTTGCCCTCTATGAGCTGCAGGCAGCCCGTGTTGTCCGAGAAACCAATATCAGTCCAACGGATGCCCTGCAAGCAACATTTTATTAGTTCAATGGAACAGCTGATGTCCAACTGCTCAGAACTATTTCATGGACCATAAGCATATATATACAAGAAAAATACATACCTACACTGTTCAGTGCTCATACATAAACCACCCGCCTCACGCTGTTGCTTAACCTTGATAACCCAATACCGAAACGTCGCACCGCCAAGCTACCGAGAAGACTACTATAGTCTAATGCTTCAAGCAGCAAACGCACCTCTCTCCTGTACTCCTCCTGCTCGTACTTGAACACGTGCTGGTTGAAGTAGTACTGCAGGTGCTCGTTGGCGTAGTTGATGCACAGCTGCTCAAAACTGTTGCACGGACCAAAGTCCTCGAAGCCGAAGATGTCCAGCACACCTGCCGTAAACATTGTGGTTAAGACCAATACTATAACCTAACCCATATAATAAGCTATGATGACACCATCAGGATAGAGTTACACAGCTTATAACAGGATCCCGGTTATAACTGAGACCTATATCTCAAAGGTGTCGAAGCATGCAATGGCTTCACCGAATATATCCTGGCGGATTGGCAGTAGAGGAAGCCGTAATGGAGGTCGGGACTGGCGAGTGGCCGCTCCATGGTTCTCCAGCATGATTTATGTTTCTCCTCGCTGCCAGTCTTCATCGGCTAGTCTGCGATGACGACGCAAAACAACCAGCCTCACTCTCGACCTTCTCTACCTTAGATTTATTTTTTACGATCCAGTCGTTGACGATTTACTTACAATTTATTTTCGACTGCAGCGTTACATCACAGTATAAAAAGAAATTGTGGTTAGAAACAGATCAACAGTCAGTAGCATATAAATTTAACCTATAACATTATTTACCAACTTTCTTTTCAAAGCCATGGACGATGGTATACAGATGGATATTATATACAGAGATTTTTAAAAAGCTTTTGATAAGTGTCAGATTGGCCGAGAGGGCATGAGCACGCCTCTCAAGCGGGAGGTGCGGGTTCGATCCCCACTGGGAGCACAATATTTAAAACTTGTGTATCTAAAAAATCTAAAAATTGTGCTAAAATGGCTGCTCACGCTCCGGTGAAGGAAAACACCATGTAAACACCCACTACCAAGCCGGTTGGTCACCGTGGTAGTGTATGACTAAAATCCTCTCATATCATTTAAATGAGAGAGGCCTGTACCCAGCAGTGGAGCGAATAAAATGGCTGCAAAAGAAGGTAGATCATAAAGTATTATTTGAAAAATTGGCTTTCAACAGAATCAACTTGACAATCAAGGGTGACTTATTGAGATGGTGTATATCTTATTTGATTAATTGCTTAGAGAAGGTAATATTTCATGGTTATACGTTTTCTGCAACTGAAGTAACCTCTGGGGTTCCTCAAGAATCAATTTCGGGACCGTTTTTATTCATTTTCGTTCTGAAATGACATCATGTGACATCATGATACACCCAGAAAATTTTTCTGGGTTTATCGATATCAAGGTGTGGAATATTGTGAATGAAAGTACACTGTGAATAAGTATATGTATTTTTTTACAAATAATTGAAGGAATTGTCATTTTTCAAAGTGTAATTCGTCAATACAAACACAGAGAGTGAAATAATGATAGACATTTGAATATTTCCCACCAAATGACTGACTGACTAATCAAATAATTTATTTCCTACCCTGCATTTTCTTCCAACGAAATTTTTCCCACATTCATTTCCTATTCCAACCTTGAATGTGGAAGCTGAAATATCACGCGTCTTCATTGAAGCCACTGAAGGGCATCGCATTCACTTGGAACGTCAGCTGTCGAAGCGGCAGCAGTGTCCTATGAGATAATTTTCGTGTGGGCCAGTGAGAGAAGTAATTTCCGAAGCGCCATCACAACTGAATTAAGCGGAAGCATCAAGACTCCGTGACCGAGTATCCAAGCCGCGCGCGTCATACAGGATCTGCGCTACCCCAGGGAAAACGCCCCAAATTAAGGGGATGACCACAATGTCAAGAGACGTCCCGCAGTCTGCAGCGCAGTGAACCAGGTGCGTCCCAAGCCTGCATCCTTGACCGACCAGGAATATTTAATTAACATAATAGAGTTGTTTAAATTTTTTTGGAAATCAACCAAAACCACGTCTATGCCAGTTTTAAAGTATCATAGGTAGTAGTATTAGAACACAAATGAGCAAAATAGTTTTTTTGCATTTTTTTTGCATTAGTGCATTTTTTTTTCAATTTGTTTGGTAACTACAAAATGGCAGTATAGGTGTAGGCTATAAATTAAAAGAAGACTGACCGATACTGTTGCCCTGATGGTCCCTGAGGGTGTCCTTCTTGGAGAGCAGCGCGTGGTTGACCTGCATCACGATCCAGTCAAACAGCGCTCCGTACAGACACTTGGCCATCGCGTCTCGAGTCGCTATCGCTTCAGGCATTCTGCGCAACAACATATCACATAAATATTTTATTTAATCTATAACCGCTCACGCGCCCCGCTGGTTAATATAGCCAATTCGCGCAAAGTCCAAAACGCCCCACGGGTATATTTAGCCGCTTTGTTTACCTAACGTTTGTTGAATAACTTTGTTCTGCAAAGTTTACTGTATTGTGTTTAAACTAAAGTCTTTAGTTAGAGGATATACAGGACTATAACATACAATAATTCCGGAATTTTAGAAAATAATTTAGAAATTACAAGTAAAGACTTTTAAAAAAAATGGATTTGATAAAATAAGGTCAATGTTAAAACATAAGTATTTCACATAGTGTTGTGCTCACAAAATGTGCTCATTCTAATGGTATATAACTTAAATCATGATGACTTGACAGTTTGCCGATTAACTCGTCGACTCCCATAAGGACGCCCATCCCTCTATTATGTTCAAGCCTTCGGCTCTCATAAGGGACGCGTGTCCCTTGCATTAAGTTTGTTTGCGCGCTCTTTGCATGCTCTTGCATGGGAGCGTCATGGTTTGAAATTTTGTAGGTTCATTCTAAATGCTAATAGCTCGCCACATAACAATTTCCTAAAAGGACTGGAAAGAAAGAAAGAAGAAAGAAACTTTGCTGGAAATTTTTCAACGCCCTTCGCGAGGATTACGAAGCCTGTTACAACAGGACTGGCGTACATCTACCTTTTGGCCGTCAGCGCCAGCAGCAGGGTCTCCTACTTCACCCACAGCAGCGATGAGATGAGCGCCACCTCCTCCAGGTTGCGTACACCTACCGTCTCGTCATGGTAATACTTAACAGACGGGTCTCTACAACAATTAAAACAGACCTATAGTTGATGACGAGAGCCTCCCCAGAAGCCCTAGCTCTCTTGGCCGTCAGCGCCAGCAGCAGGGTCTCCTACTTCACCCACAGCAGCGATGAGATGAGCGCCACCACCTCCAGGTTGCGTACACCTACCGTCTCGTCATGGTAATACGTAACACACGGGTCTCTACAACAATTAAAACAGACCTATAGTTGATGACGAGAGTCTCCCCAGAAGCCCTAGCTCTCCTGGCAGTCAGCGCCACCAGCAGAGTCTCCTACTTCACCCACAGCAGCGATGAGTTGAGCGCCACCACCTCCATGTTGCGTACACCTACCGTCTCTACGTAACACACGGGTCTGTACAACAATTAAAACAGACCTATAGTTGATGACGAGCGTCTCCCCGGAAGCCCTAGCTCTCTTGGCCGTCAGCGCCAGCAGCAGAGTCTCCTGCTTCACCCTCAGCAGTGACGAGATGAGCGCCACCACCTCCGGGTTGCGAACACCCACCGCCTCGTCGTGGTGGTACGACTTTCGCGGCTGGAACTCCACGTTGCCTGATGAGAAAAACGCATTATTAAGAAGTTTGTTTTTAATTAGGGAAGCTATGTCTGCTTCTGTTATCATTACTATCTGGCAGGTGGATTGAAATATCTTTTTGATGCATAAAGTCCGCAACAAAGAGACATGACAGAGAACGAAACTTGTTGACATCGCTCAGATAATCAGCAAAACTAATTCTGGAGTAAAATGTTCCACCAGACAAAATGGAATGACCCATTTGTGCTCACAGTTTATTGTTTGCAAAAACGCTCCAAGGCATAGGAAACTATATTATATCAGTTTTGCAGAAATTAATCTGACAGTTTTATTATTATTATTACTGGTTTATTTCAGTCACCATTACATTATTTATTACATAACATATCTGCCTCCTTTCCTTGTAATAATATGACTCGGCATTTAAATTTGTTTTGTGAGCACATTTAGTACAAACTATTGTTATCCTTAGGTGTTCCAATTTAGATAATATCGTAATATAAAAACCGTAACAATTATGAATGAAGTTTGCGGGTTGATGAGGGTTGCGGAGTAGCCTAGTTGGTGAGCGCACGCCTCTTACTCGAGCGGTCGTGGGTTCGAGACCTGGTATGTGCA
>WYDE02196929.1:0-10543 GCA_009867175.2 Adela reaumurella | reverse complement strand
CAACAACAAACGCATATCAAGTGTAGCCCTGTCCAACCACGTATGGATACTATACTTCTTTTAAGAAGTATAGTATCTAATCTATCAACGAATATGAATTATAAAGAATATTACATATTACATATATTCTATGTATCGTGTTACATATTCTATATTACTCATACAAATCATTACATGGTATGGCAGACGAAGCACGAAAGAAGAATAAATGCTGTGGAAATGCGCGCGTTGTGCATGTGTGGAGTCAGAATAAAGGATACACTGACAAATTTTGTAGTGCGAGAGAGTTGTGGTCTGAAAGAAGATATAGTGACAAGGATTAATTGGAAGAATGGATGATAGAAGGCTAAAGAATTTTTTTTTGCAGCGAATGTGAGTAGAAGAGTCGGGAAGGGTCGCCATAGACGCACGTAGCTAGAACAGATCGAGCATGTGCTCTAATCGGGGCAAGTGCGCAGTATCCGTAACCGACGAGCAGGTATGAAGAATATTATGAGAGTGCAAGAAGCGCCAGAGGTGTGTCAGGATCCTGGCACGTGGAGATCCGTTATCTCTGCCTACCCCACTGAGAAACAGGCGTGACGCTATGTATGCATGTTTACATTTATAACCCATTTTAACCCATATGTGTACATTTATAACCCACTCTTAAATAAATCGATTCAGCACATTCGCACCAAATTCGATAATACTCGTAACTACGTGTACCTAAAACATTTACATTCGCTCAGAAAACTTTTACACCGCTGTAAATCTTTCCGTTCCTACATAAATATTTATGCCAAGATATTCCACATGAAAATGCATAACATAATAAATATCAAACATTACCGACAACTCTTCATATGGGTCACTCCGTATTTGACCCTAAAACCATACACAGCCTTGGCTCCTATAATATCTTAACGCAAACTACTATATCATTACTCGTATGTTCTAACGCTTCCGAAAAGAACGCGTTATAACGCGATTACACATCCTAAGACAAAGATAAATAGAGTTACATTCTCGTTGAAGATATTCCAGGAACGCTGGTACAGCTTCCGAGAAAATATATACCATATTTAAGAAAACAACTCATATATGAACCGCATTAGAGTCGAAATTCTAACGATATTTCAAACAAAGGTATTACGGGCTACTACTTCCGAACTAAAAACCAACATACACGCAAAACTAAAACTAAAAGAGACTTAGGTTAAAGTCGAAAATGCAACCGCATCTGATACTACCATAGACAAGTTGTTGTTTATTCGAGTCACGAAAGAGAATTTCCGAAGGTGTAGATACTAGATCATTTTGGAGCAGGTGACTCGCGCCCTCGGGCACGCTCCGTACCAACTATGTACCATTGTATTACCACTATAACAGTCGTGATACAAATAAATGGTACGGCTCTTAATGCAGAGGGTAAAACAGGTACGAACAGACAGGTGGAAATTTTTGTAAGGAGTTTGAGCGACTTGTTCTATACATTTAATTCAACAAGAATGTTTCTCCCATTGAATTTTCACTTCGAAAATGCACTATGCACAACCACCATCCATACCTACCATCACGCCTCTTTTCAGAAGGGTAGGCAGATACTTTGAGCTCCATTTGATTCAAGAAATATATCCTTTGCTTCATCCGACGTCATAAATCGCTTCATACATGCGCGACGATTACGGTTGTTGCTTAATTTCCCTTTCCGTAAAAGGTTACATATTTGATCATGGTATGGTCGCCTAGGGCGTTCCCGTTCGACCCTTCCTTCCACTTTTGCTTCATATATTGTTTGGTCGTTCTACATACACATACATAGCGTCACGCCTGTTTCCCAGTGAGGTAGACAGAGACAACGGATCACCACGTGCCACGATCCTGACACACCTCTGCCGCTTCTTGCACTCTCATAATGTTCTTCATACTTGCTCCGCGGTTACGGGTACTGCGCACTTGCCCGTTTTGGAGCACATGTTCGGTGTGTTCTAGGTTCGTGCATCTAGGGCGTCCCTTCCCGACTCTTCCACTCACATTCCCTCCAAAAATGTATTTCATTAGTCTTCTATAATCCATTCTTCCAATGTGACAAAACCACCGAAGCATCCTTTCTCAATCCTTGTCACGATATCTTCATTCAGACCACAACAATCTCGCATTTCACAATTTCTGAAACTCCACACATATTCCTCAGCGCGCGCATTTCCACAGCATTTATCCTACTTTCGCGCTTCGTCTGCCATACCCAACTTTCACTCCCTCACATCAGTGTAGCGTGTTTGTTCGTTCTATCACCATCCATTCACTCCGTTTGTCCAAATCATCTAAGCATACCTTTCTCTATCCTTGTCGCTGCCTTCTTTCAATACACGTCTGTGGAACTCGCTGCCTCGTCCTCTCCGTCACTCTATGACTCAAAACTCGTTTAAAAGTTCCTTAAAAAAATTCTATCTTGATAAGATTTGAACAATATGATTTATTTCAATTTATCATTAGGTATTATATATATGATATGTAATGTGAATGTATGTTCTAAGTTCTATGTGTATTTTATTTTTGTAATACATGTTACCTGTATATGTAGTATATGTAGAAAGTATGGTAAAGTGTATTATATTATATGTATACATTTAGATTTTAGTATCCTATTAGTCTTATTTTTCGTCACTCTAAATCTGTACTACCCATTACTCTTTATATTCTGCATCTTCTCTTAATCACCCAAAGGTCGACTGTCAGAAAACGCTACTACAGCGTTAAGTCAGCCTTTTTGCTGTATCTACTCATCTGTATTTCTTGTTCTATGTTTCTGTGCAAATAAATAATTTCTATGTATCTATCTATTTTTCTCTTACACATTCATTCTTCACCCTAAATTGTTACTACAGTTAATAATCCATTGGTCCATGGCACCATGTAACTAACACGCTAGTACATGGGTGTGAATGTTAACGCCTCTCCACCTAGCCCATTAGTCGAGATTGGGTCCATTTGAATATCAGCAGATTGTTATCTGAACAATCAAAGATGTTATCTGATCGAAAGCGCATACATGAATATATTACGGGCCAGGGGCGCTCGCAGACGCGGCCGCCGCCCGTTACTGCGATATCAGCAGAATTACTCGTATTCCGCAGAAAACAAGCGATTGGAATAAATAATGCAGCAGCCGCCGGAAGCGATCGCTATTAATTGCCCAAGACATAATTGCTTGATTTATTTTAATTTCAACTAGTTTTTCTGGCAGTTCAGTTGACGCTAAGAGCAGGTTAATACCTGGTCTCTTTCATCTCAAGAACGCGCGTAAATAAAACTTTAAATAATTTATAACACAATTTACAACAATAATAATGAAAATTCATTGAATTGAAGTTCTAGGTAGGTCATTTAGCTGTGTAATGAGATGATCTATGTCAGCCTGTGCCATTCCGATTAAGCTAACATTTAGAAAGAATACTAAACACGTAACATTTTAGAAATTATAGCTCAACGAAATGACAAAGATTGACATACGACATCTCATAGGCGAATGCTACACGCTCGATATTTATCGCGTGATATTTATCGACTAAATACTGATGATATTTATCGAGTTTTTGGATCGCAAATCGATACTACACGTACGATACAAATCGCGTCAATACGCCGATAAAATTCATTCAGTAAAGACGTGTACGTGGGCCAGCAATGAGTGACAATATAAAGAAATCGGGTGCCGACTCGTTCAGCGCGTCCTCCTCCATCGCTGACAGGAAGAATACTGACACGATAAATATCGACTAGGTACTACACGCTCGATATTTATCGACGATACTTGATACAGATCGTGGATTTCTGGATTTTTAGAAATCCTGCGATCCGTATCACGATACACGATACGGATCGCAGGCCCCAACTACACGCTCGATATATATCGTGATCTTAGATTACGATCCAAATATCGCGATAAATATCGAGCGTGTAGCATTCGCCAAAGATAATGAATGGATTATGGATGACTTACATAAGTTGACGTTTCTTCCGCTACATTGAAAGATTCCACCACACATACGGAGATTCCTAAAACCGACATTTGGTTCCCATTGCATCAATATCCGTATTTCCAGAGGAAACCTGCTACGTATGAGGCGAAACGACGAATTCGATAAGTCATCCATAATAACTCTCTATAGATCCGTAAAGTTTACAAAAAGTATTATTAATAAAAGCATTAGAAAATTTTGAAAATTTTAAAAAGCAAAAGTACCTGGGTATTCGGAATGTTTTGCGACTAACAGTTTTTGTGTATGATGGTTGGTTTTGATGTTAATTAAAACTATGACTATTTATTACAAAAAAACACAACATTCCAAATTAAAATTTTGCTTAAAATTTACGAAAAATTGCAAAATTTAAATATTGTGTTTCACTGAAAAATAGATCTACAGCAAGAAAATTTTCGTACAACACTTCGAATGTCGTTCACAGATAAAAGGCCCCACAGAGCGTCTGTTTTCCGCTGGTTAAATGAATTTAAGCATGGTCGAGTAACTTTGGCAGACGAAGAAGTGGTCGCCTTATGACGGCTGTTACAGAAGAAAATGTGCTGGTTGTGAAAAATTTAATTTAAGGGAATAAGCGAATTACATATGAAGAGATTCACCATATAATGCAGATTGGATCGGGAATTGAAATTCTACCTGGCATCTGCGGGTACAGAAGATAGTTTCACGCTGGATACCACACAATCTAACACAGGCTCAGAAGGAGGTTCGGGTAGAATGATGCCGTGATATGCTAGCAAAGATTCAAGCAGACTCGTCTCGGCGCGTTTACTAAGTCATTACGGAAGACGAATCATGGATTTATCAGTATTATCGAGAAACGTAGCGTCAGTCAACCGTGTGGTTATTTCAAAATGAACCAACACCTACCAAAATGAAGCAAACGAGAAGTCCAGGCAAAACTTTGATCGCAAGTTTTTTTTTTCTTTGACGGGTTATCTGGTGACGGTACCCCATACGTGATCAAAGGAGCATCACCTTAATGGTGTGTTACCAATGTGTGCCAGAAGTTTTTACCGTCGTGGGCAAAAAGCTAACGAACACCGGCCTTTGTGAGCAACTGTTTCACCACGACAACGCGTCGACTCAAGCGGCGCTCAAAACAACGGACTCTGGACAGCATATCGGTCATAATTATAGGTCATCCTCCTTACAGTCCTGATTTGGCACCGGCGACTTTTTTTGGTTTGGATTAAAGCTTGAGTGATGTGTATGTATTTATGCATTTCGCGGACGTCAGATATGAGACTTGTCCTGCGTACCTAGTACTTTACTTAATTTATGCTGACTCGCAGCTAGCCGAATTATTAAGAAACACATAATATAAATAGAGCAACAAGGCACCTCCAGTTTTTCGATCTCGAAACAGAAAAGTGAGAACTTTCGAACTCCAACCTCGATTCGTTTCCCATCATCCATCTCATCTATTCCGATGTATCGCTTTGATAATTAATATTTATAGACACCATTTGTCTGTTTGATCACTCGACAGCTCAATTTGTTTCTCAGTTTATCAAGTACTTATGATAAATCTCTAGGTTATGATAACGAGGAATTTGTGAAAAGTTGACGATTAATTTGCGCGATAATCGTCTGTGAGGCCACAGACGTCGGACTTTCCAAATTTACATAAATCTTATTTTAAGAAGCTTGCGGCGAGTTCAGAAGATAATTTGCTTGTCTTTAAAATTACAATCTACTTCGATATTTCTCACAAGTTTCATTACACTAAGTAGCAATATGTTTGTCTTAACGCGCGTGCTAATTACATATGTACAATGATTGGTAATTTTGTCGGCATTTACTAAGTTTAAAAGCACAGAAGTCACGAACATTGAGAAAAAATTCAAAGAATATTCTAAAACAAATCTCAGTACTGTTGCTCAGGAGGACTATAACGAAAGAATCGCCAGTTGCGATATCGCGATTTCTTGTACCGGGTCCAGCCAGACATAACAACTGAGGATGACAGCGATAATCGCTGTCTGGTAGCTACCGCGACCTGCGGCGAGTGGTAAGTCGCCAAGCTTCTACAAACTGGCGACTTCCTCTTTCCATAATACGTAGTCAGTTGCATGCACTTCTTAAAAGACAAACCGCGTTATCACAGTCGCTAATGTATGCATATTTTTGATAGCATTCCTATAAGAAAACTTTTATATTGTAGTGTAATATAATTGTATAATACAATTACGAGTACGTTAATTGTATTATATTTTACGTGAATAGTTGGTTTTATTTTATATGAGAATTATTTATCCTTTTTGAGGCCAAGCTTCTTCGCGTACGTCTTGCGTTCGGCCGATGGCCAGAAAATCTACATAGGAATCGTCATTGTTAACTGTTAGGACATGCTGTGCTTTCTTAGAAGTATTTGGAAACACTAGATAATACTAGAGAGTCTTTGATTCCTAAGTGCGTCTTACGATCTCTCCATTTGTTTTTTCATTATTGTTGTTTTAAAGACAAAATAAAGCGATTATTTGTTGTACCTAATACTGAATTGCGATTGCGTATTTTGTTCTAGAACCGTAATTGCACCCAATTTTCAAAGCTTGTTTGAATTGCATACAGTTAGAAGCATAAAAAAATGAAAACGAAAATTTTAATGGAAAATACTTCTACGTAATTAGCTGCTGACTTTAGGTTATGCTTATGAACATATTATGTAGCACAGCATTGTAACGGTAGATGGTGCGAGGTGATAGAGGCTAATATCTTGCATGTACTCGTATATACTTACATTGTATTTCAGCATAGTTAGGTCCCAGCTAGACCCTTGCACGTGCATTCTCGCCCTCGTAAATGCAATGATAGTACTACTACTATATACTCGTACGTGTATCAATTAAAACGAAATTATTAATTAGCCTAAAAACTAAAACTAATTACAAAATAAACCTAAATAGAAATATAAATTAAAATTACCTACAAATAATATTTAGTTTAAATCTGCTGGAGTCGCGGCACCGGTGTAAGTACCAAGTACGCACGCCACGTTACACCTTTGAATCTCAATAGCGATTCGCCGTACTAATAGAAAACCTTGGCACGACGGTCGCCAGATTTATCCACCAGAGTTTTCCCAGTTTCTCGGTGAATGTTTTAGTGTCTGACGACCACGGCCCCAAACGGCGAACGGTTGAAATTCAAAGTGGTCACGCAGCGGGCTGTACTTGGACACTTTGATGACAGCTGCCTTATTTGCAGCGGCTCCAGCAGATTTAGAGGAGTACGTGTGATTTATTGAGTACACGAGTACGTGTATTAATTTATCTAGGTTTTACATAAATCATGTACGTGCATGAGTGTAGGTTCGGTATCCAACCCACTAAGTCGCGTGTACAAGTCACTGTGTTCCCAGGCATTTCACAACAATCCGATCAGATCTGTCCAAACATAGGATGCACAAACGGAGTGATCGTTAGTCGCTGGTCGCTAGCCGCACTCTCGACAGTACAATAGCTACCGTTGCTCAATCAGTCATTTAATGATGTGGCCGATCAAATGTCACAGCGCCTTGGGAGCTTCTTCTTGTGCATTCAGTACCTATGAATACGGCCAACTTCTCATTGCATTTTATCACATAGGTACAAATGCAGTGGCGCTAGATGCGTATTGGTATGGAACTATTTGTCCGTCTCTGTAGTGCGGTGCGGTGGTGCGACGCTTTGTTGTTCGCTTATCGATTAAGGCGATCCCTAAACCGAAATAATTATTATTTTTTATTAAATTATTCGCGAAGCCATAAAGTTCAGAATCGCATATTGATGTAAAAGAATGTTTATTTTTTTAATAAAAAAAATACCTGTTGCCTTCTTGAACGTTTTGTTTCATCGAAGCAATAGAACTCTTTATTATTTATGTTTTAATGAACTTACATGTCCATTACATTTGTTTCATGGAGCAAGTAGAACATAATTTCACAGTAAGATAAAAAAAAATTATATCAAGGATTCGCCCATGAAAAAGTTATTATTTACATATAAATATAAGCAATTAACTATATCTAAATACTAGGCTTTTAAAAGCTTCAAACTTCCATAATATGGTTTTCTCCATCGAATTGTACTTACAATTCGATGGGTTTTCTCATAAAAGAAAAAAAACTTTTTGACTTAGTCCCTTTTTGAACTAGCGGCTAGTCGTGTTGTGACAACTCGCCTTAAGCACCACGGGATGTGGTAATGGATGGGTGGCTCTTCAACCGTTGAAGTTGGCCGTGGTTAGAATTCAGGTAAGACTCTTGGTTTCTTCCCCTCCTTACTATATGGTATGTAGAAAATACATTTCATACACATTCATTAAAATCTAAAAAATTTCAATCATATTTTATTATGAATTATGATGTGTTAGTTTCTCCATGTGAAAGGCAATTTTGTTCTTCGCCTTTGCAAATGAGGAAATTTGCAGGTAATGTTTAAAGTTTAAAACTTACCTTAACCTTCAGGTTTAAAAAGGGAAAACGTGAAGTTTTAAGCTAAGTGAGAATTCAGTAAGTAGACCCTCTCAGTTTTCAAAATAGCACACACATTCCATGGGTGTCGTGGTAGGATTATTATTTCTCCCAAGGTATATGGCAGTACGTCATGGTGAAGTACTTCACCGTGTACGCACGTCGTCACCGTGGCGTATGGTGTGGTTACCTACGTGTTTTTCTGGTACCTACGTCTACGTCCTTTCAGCTAGGACATCATTACATGACTTTCCCCGAGGTCTGTTGCTTGATCATCACTGCAGCTATTTTAAAGAGTTCTCCGTGTTTACATATTCTATAGTATGTCTAGTTGGGCTTCGCAATCGTTCGATCTGCCCCGCGCCGCCGCCGTAGCACCCACCTCTTTTGGCGTCCGTCAAACTTGACGGATGAGCCAGATGAATGATCGTGATCGGGGCCGATTTGGACTGATTGCGATGCTCGGACCCGAAACGTCGGGTTATGAGTCGTGAGATGTCATGGGACGAACTCTGAGTGCATCTATTGATCTGAGGTGAGCATTCTGAACACAATGATCGAATCTTCAACAAACAACATTAAATCGCTTTGCGTTAAATATTTTGAAATCTTGATCATTGTAGCCGGCCCGAGTATGCTTCTATTAAAGACGCCACGCTGTTAAAATGTATATCTTTAAAGTCTTGGTCATATTTATCAAATCGTTCAGCGGAAACAAATGATACTACTCTTTAAGTGATTAGTAGATTGTATTTCAGTTCCCTATTATTAATAAATTACAATATTAAGAACGTGTGGTGTCAGTTGTTCGACTGAAACTTAAATCCTAAAGTTGCAGTGCCGCAAATCACAAAGCCAGGGTGTTCTACCAGTGCGTGAGTACTCGCAGTCGTGATGTCTGGATGTGAAACGTGGGCTCTAAACGCTGGGATAGCCCAAAGCTTCCGTGTCTCTCAGCGAGCCATTGAGCGAGCCATGCTGCAAATATCACTAGCTTATTCTAACTAACAACTTAACTTAACAACAGCTACGAGACGTAGAAACTCACCGACGCACCAAAGTAGTAGATATTTTATACTGGATTGCAAAGCTCAAATGTTATTGGGCTGGCTGGACACGCGTCCTATACTCACGAGCTTGGCTAGGAAAGCGAAGTTTGGGAAGACCGCCCACCATGTGGGACAACCTATTCAAGTACGTGATGTATTCATGTTTCCGAATGTCTTGACGATGTGTGTACTGCAGTGGGTCTACCTTCTAAACTAGTTCGCTTCAATGCAACCAAAACTCGCCCAAATTAAATAATAAGCGAATCTGCTCCCCGTAGTATGGTCTCTGTCAATGTTATGTCATGTGAATCCAATACAAAATGTATGTGCTTCCCTCTCGCACTTTGTCGATTTGATGTCAGTGATTTTACAATATTCACCCAGCAGCTCTTTTAACTGTCAATGTCACATCGAGTCATACATAAATGAGAAAACAGAGTGGCACAGATAGTGAATTGTATGCAAAATATATGTGAATCCCTCTCGCACTTCGTCATCGATATGGCATTGATCTTGGAAGAATGAATAGTCATTGACACTTACTATAGTACCTACTAGTATCAAGCGAATAATAAATGGTCTCGTTTTTACCTCTGATTTTCCAAACATATGTCAAAAATATAAACACCATAATCGTGACCGCTAAGATTTGGTGTAAAAGAAAAGTAATAGTAAGAATTTTATTTATTTAAAAAATAATTATATCTACAACAGGTTTTGCCTCCGATAATAGCCGTAGCAGCCGTGGCATCGAAAACAAAGTATTTCACAAAAATTAGAATAAAAACAGTAGTTTCGAATATTAAGGAATACATTAAATTATAACCTTGTGGGGCCGGTACTAAACCGTGTGGGGCCGGTACTTAAAAGAATGACCCCACTGCATCTCTCCCCATGTATATCGTAAAAGGCGACTACGGGATGAGGACGAGATGCCGTGCTAAAGGGCGACAGGCTCGCCACCTTGGCACGGTACTTCTACCAAGTCATGCAGTAGGTGGGTGTTCGTGCCT
>WYDE02196928.1:0-16550 GCA_009867175.2 Adela reaumurella | reverse complement strand
TGTCACAATTAACTAAGAGGCAAACCCTGTTCTCTATCTTTATCTCCCTCTTTTGTAAGAGCGTTAGATGAAATAGGAATACGTTTTGCTGAGTTGAGGCCGCCATGCAGCATCCCCTTAAATTCGTCAGTTGTGGATCGTTAAAATTTTAATTTGTTTATTAATTTTATTCGGTAAGTTTATTTTAATAGATTAGATTGAAGTTGCGAGTCACTTGGTGCCGTCAGCGTGGACTGTCATGCTGACGACTCCCAAAACTATTCGTTTTCGTACGGGGGCCGCGAATGCCGTGCTGACATGAATGATGCCTTTTTACGCTTCTCTTGAAGGATCCTAAGTCATATAATTATATACACTGCAAAAAACACACCGAGAGTAAGTGCATTTCAGAGTTCAGAAATGCGGAAGATAAAATAAATATTAAAGCACTTATTTCGCACTTTAGGCAGCTCTACAGTAAACGGATACATTCCCTTTCTGCTAAGCGTGTGTCTATGGTCAAACGGTGAGCTCAAAATCGCTTGAAACAGCTTCTCAGAGCATTTGCGGTGGAACGCGCATGTTCAACCCTAAATTAAATGTGTTCTATTGCGATACCATTACAGTAATCCTCAATTTGAGAAATATTTTAAGCAAGAAGCAATAACAATCACAACAGCATCACCTGAGCCTGGTACTTCAAGAATGCCAGAGTCAAGAGAAACTAGATTACTAACACCAAATAAAAGTAAACTTCCTATGAAAAGATTAGACATAGATGATTTTATGGTATGCGCCATTCGGACTATAATTTGCAGCTTGTAAACGGTAAAAAAAGAAGTTCCGACCCTGCAAAAATGTTAGTCGAGGAAAAAAATAATTTGAATTTTTCTGGACACCACTGAAATTCATGAAAAACGGGTATAAATTCAAAAAAATGTTCAAAATTTCATACTAAAAAACTCGAAATTGTGGCATGGAGAGCACGTTACTTACGCAGAATGCGTGAAAATGATGAACAAGGTATAGTTTTAGGGAATCAATGTTTTTTTATTGCTTCCGAACTGAGTGGCTGTGCTTGAAGACGGGGCCTCCAGTGCAGCCAAATTCACCACCCGAAGAGGTGCAAGTCCGGCTTGCTATATTTGAAGATTCGTGGATTGTAGGAATAGGGAACAAATGTTCCCCGGAAGCCCGTTCCACAACTTTGGAGTGAGACACAAGAGCGATTTAGGAATCGCGCCGTTCGTACAACTCTTCTATCGACTACAAATCGGTGTTCCGCAAGAATGTGGCGGGTTTGGTGAAGGCGAACAGGAGGGGGGTGGATGAGGGAAGCAAGTTCATCTGAGCAGCGGCCGTAGTAGTAGCGATAAAACAAGTTCAATAAACCAACGATGGGTCTGTGCTTTAGAGCTTGAAGATCCTTTGGGAGTACAGAGTCACCAACGAGTGGAATGACACGACGCTGAGTAGAATGCAAGGCCGAAAGAAGGTATTCAAGGAAACCCTCCCAGAGATGACTGCAATATTCCATCACCGGTCTTAATTGCGCTTTATAAAGTCAGAAAAAGTATAATCATGTGGGCCGGCCTGAAAAAACTTCGGTGTAGAATCTGGGCTATAGAATCTAATTTTCTGGGCGCTAGTTTCGCGTGGGATTCTATGATAGATCGAAATCCGACGTCCCTAGAAACCTCCATACCCAGGACGCCCATACTATCATCGCTGGGGACTTGGCTGCCCTGATTTTAAAATTACTTGTGAAAAAAATAAAATACTAGGAAATGCTTTAAAAAACAAAATAAAATACTACTATAAATTACTTTCTTCTTTGCAGCCATGTCATTCGCCCAACTACTGGGTACAGGCCTCTCTCTTTTACATGATATGAGAGCATTAAGTCATAGGTACACTTCCACGGGACCAACCGGCTTGGATGTGGGTTTCCTCACGATGTTTCCTTTCACCGGAGTGTCAGCGGCCATTTCAGCACAAATTCTAAATTATAAAATATTGTACTCCTAGACGGGATCGAACCCGCACCTCCCGCTTGAGAGGCGTGATCTTGCCCACCTGGCTAATCTGACACTCAAATTATTTTCTAGTTCTTCTTCTTTTGCAGCCATTTTATTCGCCCCCACCCTCTGCCCCAATGCTGGGTACAAGCCTCTCTCATTTAAAATTAAAGGATTTAGTCTACACTTCCACGGTGACCAACGGGCTTGGAAGTGTGTTTCCTCACGACGTTTTCCTTCACCGGAGTGTCAGCAGCATTTCAGCACAAATTCTAAATTATAAAATATTGCACTCCTAGTGGGGATCGAACCCGCACCTCCCGCTTGAGAGGCGTGCTCTTGCTCGCTCGGCCAATCTGACACTCAAATTACTTAAATTTATGTAGGTAAATTACACATTATATTTACGTCAGTACATCATTAGCCCAAACATTCATAATAAAATGACATGATATGTATAAAAACAAAGATAATTTTATTCGAATACTTGTTCTAGGTAGGTAGTTACCAGTCTAAAAATAAAAAATAAAATAAAATATTTACCTACTGGACTAGGTAGGTATCACACAGGTAGAAAAAGACGTTTTGAATCTACAGCAGTGGAATTCCAATAAGATATCTCATCTTCAAGAACCATATTTCACACTTAATTACAATATGTCAAGCGAATAATCAATTAAATTATACGTGTAGTTTCCCATAAAATCTTTCAAAACCCCGAATCTATTCGACCCGATTTTTTCCCACTTGTGTCAATAAATAAAACTCGGCAGGTGAAGAAAGAATTATGGATGATTAATTTTTTTATTGTCCGTTTGCTATTTTAAGAAAAAAATATTTTTTTTTCCTTATTCTGGTCAGTTTTATCTTTTTACAAAGTTAATTTAGAATCCCGTGAAATACGATATTTGAAGGACAGTAACATATATCTACAGAGGGGTTCTTAACACTAGCTTTTATAGGCAGACTTATTTTTCGTGGCGTTTACAATGTCTATTATTTACGCAATTATGTGCATGGATTGTGTATTGATATTGTGATTGGATGACATACATGAAACCGAACAACTTTTGTCCTACGACTTTTTAAAATATATGTTACAATGCATACACAAAAATGTTATATTTTGTTTAATTCATAGAATTAAAAAAAAAATAATATAGCGCACCGGACAACTAATAATCATTAACTATATCTCATTGTTGCATACTCAGGATTTAATTCGCTCTGTCTGTAGTACGCTTCCAAACTGTAGTAATGCTAACCAAAAATAAAAAATAAAACATAATAGAAACGAAGTGAAACATAACTGCCAGTATATAAAAGCCAATCCCGTTTCGCAAGCGAAAGATTAAAAGGAAGAAAAAGAGAAATATGCACTTCTACTTGACAGAACACGGACTTATTGCCGGAAGCAATCTCTTTCAGTCAAAATTTACGCACTACATACAGCACATTTGTATTGTTACTGTAATGGAATGGTGTATACCTAGGGCGTATTGTAGGTTTCCTCAAAACCTTTTCCTTCACCGGATTGCGTTGTAATTTTGCACACATATTTTAACCGAGATTTTAAAATCCGAAAAATCTTTGTGCATACCAGGTTTACACTGAAAACACAATACTTTAGGAAATTTTCCAATAGCACATGGTGAGCACGCTTAGATTTGTACGGTATAGATAGGATATGATTTTTTTTACGTAATATTAATATCGGACTTTTGATGTTATCATATTTAGTGATAAAGGCATATCCGACTTGATATCATCATATTTAATAAGAAAGGCAAATCGGACTTTTGATGTTATCTTATTTAGTATGACAGGCATTCACATTTTTCGGATTTGTGTGATAAAAAAAAATCATAATGATATGTACTGACAGAAGTAGAAAAAAAATTGCTACCTTCTTGACACACTGATTATTCCATACATATAGATTAGCACAAAACTTATTGGCTGATCGAAGCGAAGCCTACTTACTCCACTAGGGTAAAAAAAACTTTTGGTGTCTCTCTGTTATGTATGTTTGTTTGTATGCGCAACTCCTCTTAAACATTTGGGCCGTTGGAGCTGAAACAATGTAGGTTGATTCTTTATCTCAATAGCTCGTCACGTATTTATTTTAAACTTCGTAGAAGAACTGGCAATAAACTTGTCTGGGAATTATTCCTAAACGGTTAGGCCAATCGGGCTGAAATTGTGTAGTTTCATTCTATATGCCACAGTTTCATTCTATATTACGTCACACATCAATTTTTAATTTCTTAGAAGAATTGGCAAGAAACTTCGGTGGAAAATTTTCAACGTACACTCCTCATAAAAGGTTTGGCCGTTCGGGCTGAAATTTTGAAAGTTGTCAATAGCTCGCTACACATCAACTGTCAACTTCATAGAAGAACTGGTAAGAAACTTCGCTGCAATTTTTTTCGTCGATCTCCAATATTTCGAACCTTGTTACGACAAGACTGGCGTACATCTACCTTGTTTAAATTAAATTCCGAAATGTCTTTGTTTAAATAGTTATATAATCCTCTTCACGTTGCCACAATAAAGTTAACCACGGCACATGCATGGATAAACTGCTCTATAACATTCCGACGGTCCACTACGGTCAGGTACATGATTTTTTCGGCCCCCTTTTTTTGGTAGCCGCGTCGTTAAGTGAAAAGGACCTGTTTCGGTCCTTTTGAGGCCATAGTTTATGGGCCCCTGTGACATGTGAGCGCGCCGCGCCGCGACACAAGCTTTGCGACGCCGAACTTCTTAATTAATTGGTTAATTCCGTTTTGGAATTAGAATTGCTTTGACGATTTCGACTGATGAGATTAGAATCGGCTGATCATTTTAAGCTGAATTCTGCGAAAGAAGAGGGCTTATTATTTGAATGGAATATTGGATTTAGACAGGGGTTTACAATGTCTATTATGTACGCAATTATATACAGCTGGACTAGATACAGCATCGCGCCGTGCGACTAGTGGACGACCCTGAAGGTCCCGAGATCTAGCAACTCCGTAGGGATGTCGGCCACCCTAAGTGTGCTCTATCGCTTATTCCACGGGGAGTGCTTGGAGGACCTGTTTAACGCGATTCCGCCGTCCCCTTTCCACCTTCGCACTACGCGTACCTGCCTGCATCCCTAGTCCCTACACTATGGACCTACCGCGGATGCGCACGAATTGGTCCTGCAGATATTTCATCTACTGAACCGATAAACTCTGGAACGCTCTCCCTGCCCACATATTTCCCCTCCATGTATAGTCTCGAGTCCTTCAAGAGGGGCGTGAATAGGCACCTGTCAGGCCGGCATGGCATTCGCAACCCCCGCTAAAACCGAATGTCCGTGGGCGTCGTTAGTCTCCTTCTGGGTGGCTTGGCGCCATATGTCGCGCTCTCAATAAAAAAAAAATTGACAAATTCAAGTTATTGTACTACATACCATAAGAATGCTTAATAAAGAACGAAAAACTAAGAATTTATATAAATATATTTAATTTCGGGGGCAATTTAAACTTGATGATGGATTGATGGTTTGCACTAGCTCGAGCATACGACTTCCCCAACATTCAATGCTCAATCTTTCACTTACCGTACCAATCAATATAAATATATCGTACCTGCTTAGATAACAATGTATTCCTGTTGAATCATGTATGTATTCCTTAGATAACAATGTATTCCTGTTCAATCATGGAAAATGAAAACGAAAGACCGAGTATATTTTTTCCATATTTTTTTGTTCCGAAATTAATTCTGTTAATTTTTTAACTCAACAATAATGAGAGGGCAGCCCCAACCAGCGGGGTCCTTTATTGCCTGACAAATGGTTTTGCCTTTTGGAGTTTTTTTGTTGTTTTTTCGTGATCGTTTTCTTATCTAGATGACTTTGTTTTTGATCCGTAGCTCTTTTGTCGGTGGCGGTATCGAATGCTACCATGTTATTAATGTTGATTGCTGTGGTATTAAGTTTTGGGGCATACATATTTAGTATTTTCTGTATCAACCGTATAATTTTTTAAATTTAATTTTAATTTTTAATTTATTATTATTGAAACAACATCTTTACAGTAGGTGACTTAAGTAGTATACATTGTACAATATGAAAGACTATAACAGATTCAAGTAGTATAAGTAAGTTTACACGCACAAATAAATCTCGTGTTAAATTTAAGTCGTTAAATAGGACATACGTTCATTCAGAGTGTATTACAAGACAGATAAAATCATATGTAAGTATTAAAATAAAACTATGAAAAAAAAAATATGGATAGAGAGATATTTGAGATGTATTAACAAACACACCTATCGCCTAATGCAAGTAATGCACTTTCATTTATTTATATTAGTATGATAAAACAATTAAGCTCATTCCTCAAAGCACTGCCACTTATAAGAATGTAGAATAATTAGGTGAAAATAGGAGTATGCAATGTAACGTGGAATAATACAAATGTACTGAAATATAAAGAGAAAAAAATATTAGATTTATGAATACATATTATAATGGTGGATCTACAGTCTGTAATAACTTTTTTAGTGTTGTTTTAATTTGATTCCTATACGCAGTTCTAGTAAGATGAAAGATGTCTACATCACAAAATAAGTTGTTAAATGTGTGCGTTAGTCTAGGGAAAATTGAATTTTGAGCATAGTTGGTGCGATGCGCAGGCTCACGGAACAGTGGAGTGTGGCGGGTCCGGCGTAGCGGGACATTCAATGTCAATTCGCCCAGGAGTTCTGCACTGTCCACGCGTCCGCGCACCACATCAAATAAGAATGACATGTCTGTCAGTCGTCTTCTTTCTTCTAAAGGAAGTAAATTAAAATGTTTGCAACTTGAGTTGTATTCACAGCGACTTCTATTGTCAGTATAGTTTAAATGTTTTATTAGAGTTTTTTGTGGAGCTGGTTCCAATGTAAAGCTGGTTCCGATTATCCCCAAATTCGGCCGGAGGAGATCGCCCCTTGCCTATACGCGCCTTGTACGGACTATTGCCGCTGATTATACAAAAACAATTATAAAAAACCAAATCGTCTGAACATCTGATCCGACCGAATCTAACTACTTATATACCTGAAGTTCTTTCCAGCAAAGTGATTTCTATTTTTTAAATTTTCATCAGCTTGATCGGTTCATATAAGGTAGGAACAGGTCGCCAAAGTCTCCCAGACGTCTGACGCAACGTCGATATCTGTCACGATCACATCTTCTCACTGTCTTGTTTTCGCATGTTGCGTCAGCTGTCGGCGCCCCGCCAGCGCCGGAGCCGGCCGGCCCCCCCGCCACGCCATTCACAAGTAGATTTTGGCGACGCTGCAGCAATGAATGGAACCGGCGGCGGAGGCGGCAGCGCGGCCGCGGGTGAGGTGTACGGACTCAGTGTGACCATACGTGGCATTTACCTGGCTTTTCGAAAGGATTTATAGCCCATATTCTTTGGCTGAGTAAAGGTCTGGAATCAGCAAGTGTAACAAATATATTAGTCGAAATACTGCCACATCGTTACCTTCTCTTTTTTGTGCGGTAAACTGCGCGAGGTCGGCTCCGTCGCGGGTCCTGGCGGGCAGCGACTGACAGACTATCAGACGGAGATCTCCAGTTTGACCGCCAACCGTCGTCGCGAACCTTGCTCTCAATGAGCCTGGTCTGGGCTGAGCGGACTTATAGACTATATCTCGTGAGTGCAAACCTTTCCTAAAAAGGCCGGGTCTGACTCTTCTGTATGCTACTGCGTGTCCTCGTTGATCTCGACGCCTTCACCGGGCTGGGTACTGGTGACGGCTGGGCTGGATGCTTGAATGGCTGCTGCTGCTGCTGCCCGTTTTGGAGTCTCTCTAAGGCCGGGGCTGCTAGGTTCTCAAAAATATCTGAAAAGGCTGTAATAGAGTCCCTACCACTCGGTGCTGGAACTATGGGTTGGCTTCCTCCTGAACCGGGGGCGTCGAACTCGCTGGAGTGATGGAAGTTCCATCTTCCGGTTTGAAGCCGGAGGAGGGGAACACGAACGGGTGTGTTAATATCGACAAAGGCCTTCTGCGGCGCACTTTGGGTACCCTTAGTCGGTAGGTGCAAGCGCTAGCGATGAGGGGGTTCCCGTGGTGAGCTGCACCCTGAAAGAAACTTTTGTTTGAAGAATTACTGGAGGTACTTGTCCAGCGGATCGGGGTTGAGGTTCCTGTCGAGGTTGACGTTGCGATGATGGATGGGTGCCTCCGTGGCCATTCGTAGGACCTTGTGTTGCCTGACCCTTAGTTTATTATTCAGTCCTTTGTCCGCATGTGCCCATGTTGGTGAGGCACAGGTCTTACGGGTCTTATACAAGCTTTGTAAACTATCATCTTATTTCTAAGTGATAGCTTACTCTTCTTGTTGAGTATAGGGTCGCAGTGTAAGGTTCAAATCTTCTATGGTTCAAATTTGTACACGTATATTTGCGTATATTTGTATTAGGTATATTTCTAGTACATTTGTATATTTGTTTCACGTATGTACCGTGTGGGTCCGGTACTTAAAAGAATGAGCCCACTGCATCTCTTCCCAGGCATGTCGTAACAGGCGACTAAGAAATAAGGACAAGATGCCGTGCTAAAGGGCGACAGTCCCGCCAACCTTAACACGGTATTTCTACAAAGTCATGCAGTAGGTGGGTCTTCGTGCCTTACATGCTGCTTGATATCTTGTCGGAATACCTTGCAAAATGTGGTGGTCTGTGTTGTGCTGTAATTTACCGGAGTTCTTGCAACACAACACCGATTGCTCTGCTTACCCCGATTGTCGGGATTCAGTGTGAGTGATATGTATTTATGTATATTATGTATATATGTATGTATGTATATTTCTACAAGTATTATTGCCGAATACAGTCTTCCTATTCAGTGGGGGCGGTACGTCAGCGCCTAAGCCGACACCCGGGGGGGACGCACAATCACAAGCGACCATAAAAAAGACCAGAAAATGTAGCAATTTTCACGGGTCTCTGTCTCAGTCAATATGAAGCCGATTTCAGTGCCGTAAGTGTTAATCGTGAGAGGAAGGATGCTCGCTCATTCTGACATTAAAAATCCGTTACAAGTAGTGACGTCACCTCCTGGTGACTGTAAACTGGAGGCACGATCAGAATCGTGCTTCGGCGTTTTAAGTGGAATAATGAAATCAAATTCATTATAACATTAACCTAACCCAACCAAATCAACTTACATTGCACTAATTGATGATTTAACAGACTGATGTATAAATTTAATTGTAAGTACATTTGTGTGATTATTTCAATTTATTTAGTGTAGCGTAGGTATTTGAAACTGTAGGGCATTCACATATATTTTAAAAATGCTGAGTGCAAAAGAAGACCTCGATAATGTGATTATTAATCCCAATTCATCTTGATACGAAGAATACAACTAATATGTATATACATTATAATTTATATTTAACTTTTTACATAAGAAGGTCCATCACACTTTATTTATTATAAATCTACGAAAATTATTATTTATTCGTCTCATTTCAAGCTATGGCAGTAATCGAATTTTTATTCTTTTTTTCCTTGCTAAGCCTGCAAGTGGCTTACTAAATATTTATTAGAAAAATCGGAAAAATCAGGACAACAAATAAAAGTAAACAAGTGCAAGCCGGGGATCGAATCCGGACCTTTGGCTTTAGCTGCCACTGCGATACCAACTTCGCTACCCGGACTGTGACGTGTTCTCTTCAAATTGTCGTCGTATTCATCCGATCGTTTTTAACGCTCACTCAGTGTTCGAAGTAATTTACATGGCTGAAATTTGCGGTTTCAGATTTTTCTGATAAATATGAGAGTAATCGTCAAATGATGATTAGCAAAAAAACAAAAAAAAAATATAATCCAGAACCATGATGTTACTGCCAAATTTGTTTCAATGAAGTTTTGATTTCAATAAATTTTTTTTTACTATTTTTGTGTTCCCTTCGTTGTGTCCAGTCGCCCGGTGTGCGCCGGAGCTAAGTGTAAAAATGGATGACATTATACTGACATTTTCTTTGGTGTGGCATGATTTGGCAGATTTTAAGGAAAAGAAGGCGACATTTCTATTTTATAGTTGGTCACACTGTCGGCCATGACCGTGGCCGCGCACGCGCCGATCACTGGCAGCAGGGCAATGGCTCGTGGTCGCGCTCGGCGCGTTAAGCCGTGGACTTTGAAATACTTAATTGGAATTTGGATCATTTGATCGCTGAGTGAACATTTTCTTAAGCGCACTACTTCTTGTGAAACCTGTCACATTAATTATGTAGATCTTTAATTACTTTACGTCATGCACCGGTCCACCCTCTACCGGATTACGCCGGGTCTCTTTTTACCATACTTGCCTAAAAAGAATCAAAGTTGTGGAGGTCATTTCAGGCGCATAGGTTGCCAAGGGGTTAACCGGCCACTTTCCCTCGTGGGCCATGTGCGCTAATCTTAGTCCTAGATTCTTACTAAGCATCACTAAGTAGGAGATAATCTGTTTGTATAATTTCGTTGAGATTTTATCTGGGATTCCACTGCAAATACGAACGAACTACTGCGCTTAACAACTAACGCACATCCAGGGTAATACTGTAAGACCCGTCATATTAATTATTATTCCTATGCGACGGATCAAAAAGTCACCCCAAAAGAGCGGTATAGGTATTTTTTTATGTTATCATCCCATCATGGTTGGCTCTCGCATCGTCAGTTACACAAAGTGAACCGTGATGCGAGCTTAAGTCACCTTAGTTCTTACGGAGTGTGGTGCCATGATGTCACACTGGCCGAAAGGGCAACGATATCAGATTGGCAGAGCGGACAAGGGCACGCCTTTCAAGCGGGAGGTTCGGGTTCAATATCCACTGAGAGCACAATATTTACAACTTTAGAATTTGTGGTAAATGGCCCCTGGCACTCCGGTGAAGGAAAACAGCGCGAGGAATCCCACTTCCAAGTCGGTTGGTCACCGTGGAAGTGTATGACTAAAATCCTCTAATATCATGTAAATGAGAGAGTCCAGTAGTGGGGCGAATAAAATGGCTGCAAAAGAAAGAAGAAGAAGAAAGACGATGGGGTGCTTCAGTATTCAGGAGATTTCAACGCCCGCTCTAGCAGAGAAGCCTTTGTTACACACATCAAAAATAACAGAAAACATTTACTTGCGGAAAGTTTTAATAAAAACCATTATCTACAGCAGCGTCATAACTCCTATGCGATTGTTAAACTGACGGAATATCGTGAAGACTACGCGTATTACCATATCATAATATATTTTCCATTTTGTTTTTCCCCTTACGAAGCTCCAAGGTTATCCTCGATCAACGAGCTTCTACGAAAAGCGAATCGCTCCAAGATAAAAGGGCTTCAGCCATCGAGTGTAAACTTTAGGAAAATGAAGAAAAACTGTTTAAAAAAATATATTTGCTGTATAAATATATTTCAGGTGACTGTGCACGCCGCACGAATAAAATAGGAATGGAAGTAATGCATTGCTGCAAAAAAGTATTTTATTTCAGGCAATTAAATATCTGCGATAATCCAGCACAAAATTATTAAACTCAAGTTTTATTTGTGCGGCGAGTATAAATACACAGAAAGTACAAATTTTCATCTAAGAGTGCTTTTTTACACAATTTTTTTAAAAAGCCTGTTACTTTAAGACTGGTGTACATCTTAACTTGTATGTAGGTATGTGTTCTATTGCTGACATAGATGTGGTCGCAGTCTATATCGTCAGTAACTTACAACTTAATACTTTTCAAAACACCATGCTGAAACTAGTATACTTAGTGACTGAAGCTCTTTCAGCATAGTATTTAGTAGAGTATTTGTTTAACATGAAACACGAAACATTCTGAATTTTAAGGTATCACAGGAATATAGAGCCCTGTTGTCTGAAATTTATTGCACAGGTATAGGGAAACCTCCTCTGAGGGGAAACCAAAGAAAATGTAGGTATGTCAGAACTTGTCAAATGGCGCTCAACTGTCTCTGCCTACCCCTTCGTGAGAGAGGCGTGATGGTATGTTGTATAATGTGCGCATAGGGAAAAA
The DNA here is from genome assembly GCA_009867175.2 of Adela reaumurella. Classification (NCBI taxonomy): domain Eukaryota; kingdom Metazoa; phylum Arthropoda; class Insecta; order Lepidoptera; family Adelidae; genus Adela; species Adela reaumurella. The sequence goes on along the minus strand of WYDE02196928.1, from coordinate 4,505 downwards.
AATATAAAATGATTCGACACATTTTCTTCAAAATTGTGACTTATGTTCCTTTTTAGCAAAGATTAATAATAATCCTTTTTAGCATTGGAACGTTCGGTTTGTCGTAGGTCCGTCTCGTCACTCGTCACAAAACCCGCTACGTCACACGTCTATCATAATATTTTGATATTAGCTAGGTACCACCATTATCATTCTCAAAGTTTACAAGCAAAGATAGCCGATTGTTACATCAGATGGGACCGATACGAGCGCGCGTGCGCGCTAAGGCGGGGTGGGGATGAGCGTCGAGCGCGCGCAGTATAAAAGCGAAGCGCCTTGAAACTGTCGGTACATTTCAACGCCATACGATTTCAGATAAGAGTTGCAATGTTCAGTGTTCTTATGAAGACAGTTCAAGACGTCAACTGGTGCCAAAGCGACTACAGCGAGTGGTTTCCGAGTGCAGTGTTCGACTATAGTTGGACCTTCGAACACCAGCAGAGGTGACCGACGAGCCTACGTCTGTCTGACACGCCCACTATACAACGAGGTAAATAATTTATACAAGTTCGATAAGCCCAATGCAAGTTCAAGGGTGCGTTCGATTTGTTTGTAAACAAACGAAAAATTAATGCGAAGAAATGATTTTCTTTGCCTTTGCCTGGACTCGCCGAGCTAGTTCACCCAAACATATCCCCCAAATCAACGAAGAACTCGACACTGGTAGTTGGTTGATTTGGGGGGTATTTTTGGGTGAAGGAACTGGCGAGTTACACCGGTAGACCTACCGGTCTGCAAACGGCACTTTAAATGAGAATACGCAAGTGGGTAATTATTTACATATGTATTATGATTTATGATGGATGATACCGAACGAATGAACCGTTACGATGAATGAATGATGATTATGTTAATCTATGGAGACGATGATTAAATGATAGATAATAATGATTGAGATCTGATCTGACTGCGAAGACGTTGTAAATGTATTGTCTGCTGTTTTAATCAACCTTTAGCATTCAGTTGCCTCCGTATCTGCATTACGAACAGTCAATCTGCAAAGAGTCGGTGTGGTGCTCGACCGCGCATTGTTGCCGACTCCGCCGATGCTGCGAGCACGACTGGAGTGAAACTATAACGGATTATCAAAGAAAAAATCCGTGATCTCTATCTGCCATATTGATACCTTGTCACCGACCTTGGAGTAAAAAGGGACATAGAAATTATATTATATGACTGTTTCCAGTGTAAACACTTGAATATACCGGCCAGCATGTATGAAGCTATGTATATATGGATGAGGCAAAGGATCTATGTCAGACAGAAACATGTCACATGGCGTGATGGTATGCATGTATGTACGAGTATGTAGATACTAATAAAATAATAATATGTAAATTGTAAAACCTTTTCCGTACGTACCTATTCATTATGCAAATTTAAAAAAAATATGCAAATTACCTGCAGTAGGTACAAATTTATCGTCCGAAATGAATTATCTATATAATAGCAAATCTGATAAACGATTGCATCATACATGCAGGTAGCAAGGAAGAATGCTATGAATTGAAGCCGTTGCGCGTTGATTTCTTTTTTCGGTACTTTCTTTTGCTTAGGTTTGGCTTCCGGTATATATTACAAAATCCCTTTCTTAGTCCTCACCTACGTTACATAAGGAGCCCCTGTGCAAAATTGTATATGCTTCTAGTCTAGACCCAGTGTCAGATTGGCCGAGCTGGCAAGAGCACGCCTCTCAAGCGGGAGGTGCGGGTTCTATACCCAACTTTACAATTTGTGCTAAATGGCCGCTGACACTCCGGTGAAGGAAAAAATCGTGAGGAAACCCACTTCCAAGACGGTTGGTCACCGTGAAAGTGTATGACTAAAATACTATCATATCATGTAAATGTGAGACTCCTGTGCCCAGCAGTGGAGCGAATAAAATGGCTGCAAAAAGAAAAAAAAATTTAGAGCCACCGGTTTAGGCTGCGAGTTGTCTGTCAGTGAATGTTACAGTCAGCCAGTTAGTGACTTCAAGAATCGGCCACATCCGTCCGTTCAATCTAATTAAAAAAATTGTCACATTCATGTCATTGTAGATAAATAAATGTAAAATAATTCACAATTACAATTGACATAATCTGTATAGAGAGAGACGGTATATATCGCGAAGGCGAGGCCAGAGGTTATCGATGTAATTTTGGGTTGTCAGTTTCTGCACGTATCCAAAGCAAAATTGTCGAAGTGTGGAGTTTAAATGTCATACCACACAGTGTCGGCGTGACGTCTCGCTGTGATATTGTTAAAAGTTGATATCGTCGGTTGAAAGATATTGTTCTTGAATGACCACACACAAAGCCAAGGTCCACATTGGGAAATCCGTCGTCCGATAACTGTTCGTTCACTCGTACTCCAACGGGCTCGTCTAACGCCAGGATCGTCCCGCGCGCATTATTGCACATAACATTCTCGGAGAGTGCCAACGTCACAGAGAGCCAAACGACCAGGTTGGTAACTATAACCCAGTGGTAACGATGATGAAGAGAGTTCGATCAGACAAATGACCCGCTTATTTAATTATTAAAATTTAATCTAATTAAATCGATCTTTTTATAATTAATCTAACTAAAGATCGGTCTTATTGTTCTCATGAAAATTGTGAAAAAAAATTCTCCATTTATCCAGATCACTTTTTAATTTTTTTTTATGAAAACTGACATGGGAGATTCTTAGGGTGTAAGCCTATATGCCACACCTATTCTAGTGATCCTAACGCATCACGGTGCCAAGTCAGCCACTTGCCTGTGATGTGTCCTCATGTGTAGCTGCGAATGAAAAATTGGAATATTTGCTATGTACCATGGAAATATTTGAAGGCAGTTTCTGAATGGTAGAGTAGGTAGACGAAGTGGGTGTATATTGTCTTGTTCATATTAGAAATTTGTTACTTTGTAGTTTGTATATATATCAGCGATTCCCTAGTCTCACAATAGCTTAGTCTGCCCTCGACAAAGATTAAATAAGGGCAGTAGTTGTACCAATAAGTTCTATTCGGTACTTTTCTCACTTTTTAATTTCACTGTCACATTACCGTGAGAGGAGAGCAAACTCGCACTCGCCGCCAAGATATGCGTGCGCGCGGGAAAGGTATCGTGATTGCGATTTTGGGCAAAAGATAATACAGAAGAAAAGAGTTCAATGCCCGCAAGGGGTGTAATCAAAGACACCAACGCTATGGTTTATTCCTTCCTGTGGGTCCACATTCTTCCAAGGTCCAGCCAGACCCACACAAGTTCTAGATAGTATGGCATATTATGTATGGCCATAAAATCCTAGGCTCAATGTAAGCAGAAATAGCTGCAATCAAATATCTTAGAGTCAATTTTGTTTAGATTGGTTAGATTCTATCCATAGAATGGATAGAATCTTTGTTTATCCAAAACTATCTAAACAATATTATGATTTTCAATGAAAACCATTCGAAAATAATTTCTTCGGTGAGCTGGAGGACACAAAATACTATTTAGTGATAAACACTCTTAAATGCATCAAAATGTTTAATGTAAATGATTTTGAACCTCGTAACAGGTAGGACTCGGTAGGTAGGAACTCGGTAGGAGGTATGTAATATATGAAGAGTGGGGTGGAGTGGAGCTCTGGCTGGCTCGTCTGTCTGTGGCGCTGCCGTCCCGCGCGCCGCTCGCTGCAGAATATCTATTGCTGCGCAGCGATGTGTCGTCCCGTCGCTTGCGTTGCGCGCGGTAGTCTCTAGCAATGGAAATGCTGTCACACCTACATCATACATCCATCACTGTCTGTCTACTCTATCAACATTATATAGGATTGTGGCCGTTGTAGGGCGTGCTGTGAAGAACGGAGTCAGGTAAGACCTCCCGCCAAGTAGGGTGACGACACCACCTGCGCCCACAGTGGTTGCGAAGGGTAGGGTAATGTCTAGTCAAGCAAATGTACGGAAATGTTGCCTTTCCACGGTGAGTGATTCTTCCGCAGTACCTACACCAACCTCGATCTGAGTTCGCGCTAGTTTCACAGAAGGTCGTGATCGTGCGTGACGTGACGCTGGATTTCCTAGTGCTGTCTAGTTGTACACACGAACCGTTACCTACTTTACTATTGTCATGCTCTGACGCTATCACGTAGTGAGTTTTTGAAAACGTTATTGAAAAGTGTAAATACTGTTGCATACAAGTTACTTTTAGAAACACCACATTTTTCAGCGGTATACATTTGTTTTTTCATGTTACCAAAACCAGCTATGCGCAGAAAAAGGGGCCTTTAAAGCCGACCGTGTCTCTCTTTCTGTCACAAGATACATATATTCGAGTAGCAGGCCGAAGCGGAACTACCAGATGCTTTAACGATGAATAATATGAAGACGAATTTCGGAAAACGACATGTAGTCCGGATAGCTCAGTTGATTAGAGCATAGAGGGCTATACTCAAGGACGCGGGTTCGAGTCCCGCTTCGGACAACATGTTGAACAGATATTTTTCTTTGTATTTTT
>WYDE02196917.1:0-10544 GCA_009867175.2 Adela reaumurella | reverse complement strand
ATAAAGGTTGACTGGAAGAGATTGCCTCCGGCAATAAGTCCGCCTTCTGCTAAGCAGAAAAGTCTATATTTTATTTTATTTTTTTTTATTTTTTTTTTTATTTTTATAATCTTACCAGATTGGGATTTTTATAATCTTACCAGATGGTCTCTCAGGATCAGGATCATCAGTCGCTCCCTCGCATCCGAGCGAATACTATGCAGGTTGGAGCCGTCCGGAATTTCCAGATCCGACCTCAAAAGACCGGACTGCATCACCCTTGTTCCGTGGAGTCGGGGGAGAGCACTGGTCTGGGACGTAACGTGTACGGACACCGTATTGCTCCCAGTCTCGTGGAGGGATATTCTAAGGCAGCTGGTTACGCTGCGGCGAAGGCGGATAAGTTAAAACATTAGCATTATTCCCATATAAGAAAAAAATTTTACTTTTGCGCCTTCGCCGTAGAGACTATTGGAGTAAGGAGCCCAGCCAGGGAACGCAGCTTCCATAATGGGGACCTTACCATCGGGACCCCTTCCGGAAGGATATTTTATTTTATAGGTTGATTTAATTTATTATTAGTTTACTTTGTTATTGTTTAATGTATGTACATCCTTCAATTTAAATAAATGAATTAATTAATGCATTTTACCAGATTTAAATAATTTTGACATTAAAAAATGAATCATATATCTAAGAAAATATATATTTCTGAAATCTACACTTCTTTCTAATGGTACCTCACTTGATTTTTTTTTCTGCGCACTGAAAAAAAAACTGCACGCACTGGTCGAATATCCTGTTCTTTAGATTTTGCGGCAGTACAGACTTTAGGACAAATTTCATTTTTCTGAAGGCAGCCCAACCCAGTCGAATGCGCCTTTCTACCTCCTTGAGTAGGCCTTGTCGATCTAGCCGAAGTATTTGGCCGAGGTAAACGTACTCCTCCATTTGTTCGGTTGTTTCGCCATCGAAGATTATTTGTCCCCCACGCATAACTTCCGTCGACATGACTTTGTTTTTATTCCGGTTCATTTTCAAACCGACCCTCAGCCATACCTCACAGAGGTCCCTGAGCATCTTCTGAAGCTGATTCCGGGAATGTGCGAGAGGAAAAATGTCATCGGCGAAACGAAGACGACTGACAAACTCTCCATTGATATTTATCCTCATTTTCTCCCACTCAAGCATCTTGAACACGTCTTCTAGTGCATTTGTAAAGAGCTTGGGTGGGTGAGATCAAATCCCCTTGCCTCACTCCCTTTCCAAGTCGGATGGCCCGTGCCATGCAAGTTACTCGATACTCGATATAAGTTCATAAACTTCATAAAATGTTTGATTCAAAATGCGAGTACAACATTTCAAACTTTATCTTTCGAACATACTCAACACATTTTTCTCAAAGACCTCATATCAACTGCATTTATTCTACTTTAATTTATAAATAAATATAAGGTGTAATATTCATCGAGTATATCATAATTATATACGCTATAAATCTAATACGCATTGTAATGTATGTACATACTTATTAAGAAATGGCATATTGATCATGATACATATTACACAAACTGAAGTCCGCATAAAGAAAACCGAGCATGCGATCGGTTCGTTGAAATCTTTTGCATGTGTGTTTTGGTTAGTTAATCCAAATGCAAATTTCAATGTTAATTATTAACACGAAATCTAGACTAACAAAGGCGCCTATAATCTACAACATATGTTAATTTCACATGTTGTATTCAATGAATTTATTCTGGAATGTTAATGAATTCAATGCGTTCGTGTCGACTCCTCCTTTACAAAGTTACATGCGTTTTACACTTACGCATTCATATTACAATCTACAGTTTATTTTAATACGCGGCCTCGTGGCCATTGCAATGCAGAGTAGAATATTTTAAAGGATATCGTTAAGATACCGCGATATTGACAATATTTACAAGTTCGGTGGCGCGCTGCCGAGTTATATTGCAGTGGTCTACGGAAATAATGTCCTTCGATATTCGACTTGATTAATGGGCAAGGCGCCCTGTGCTCGGGCACTAATGCGCTTAAAATGCGAAATAAATTCGACAAGCAAATATACATAAATAAATATCTTAGCGACTTATGATAATATCGCCTATTTATAGACACTGTATAATTTAGTGATTGAAATATTTACGAAAATGTATTTGGTTAACTTATAAAATTTATTAGGTAATCTTCAAAAACTAAAATTATGTACAGACTAGCTTATAAATACAAATATAAAAAACTGAAAATAAACCTCCTAAACTAAATGACCTATAGAAATACATCTGCTGGAGCGCCGTCGGGAGTGTTCCGAGTACGCTCGCTGCGTTACAACATTGAATTTCAATAGCAGGGCCGTATGAAGAAAACCCTGGCACCGCGGGGCCGAGTTGTTTCAGACGAAATCTTTCCTCATTTATATGAGAAAACCTTTTTCTCTAAGATAATTAATACTTGGTTACCATGTCTCTAGAATAATTAATATTTGGTTACGTATACCATATGATAAACAGACGAGATTATTCAAAGCGAAATCTGAAGATTCAGATGCCCAGGAAAAATTGGTTGTGAAACGTTTAACGAGACTTTCATACAGATCGTCCAGAAAATTCCAGCAAAACAAAACAATGGGCGATCGAAAATGGATAGCGGCGCGGGAGCTCGGAGTGAGATATCCGCACCGACTCGAGGACTATTGTTCCATTGTTCATTGTCCAGTTCGAGCTCCTCCTCCTACTGCCCTCCTGGTCGACTCTTCTCACTAATTAAGCCTTCCACTTCGAAATATTTTCGGGTATGAATAATGACGGTGGCCGATCCGTTCAATGTAACCGCATCGTCGGTCGTATCGCGAATTAATAACCGTTACACTCATTTATTTTGCAGCTCTACCTAAATCATCTTTGCAATAGGTATGTGGCGCTCGCTGGGCGGGAAGCACTCCATGACGTCACTACATGGAAGGGTTTGCGCCATTGCGCTTTACATAATTTCAGTTATCATCCTTATAAATAGAAAATGAGAGCAGACAACAAAGAGTCGGCTCATAATAGCGGTATTCAAATATTTCATATCGCGGCTCTGAATGCTCACTAGGATAACTGCTCATTCAGCTGTCATCCGACACTTGCCGGTCGCGAGGAGACGTTTGACGAGACGGACGTTAACTAACCGTCCACCGTCCCGACCTGACCCCCTCCCTCCAGCCCCACCCCCCACTGAACCTGAATATTCATGCTGCTCATTTGACCGTTCAGTAATTTCGTAAAATAATAATGGTACACACCGGACACCGTCTCGACAATCCGCATGCATATTCATAGACGAATTCGTGGGAATAGAAAATGTGCATTCAGTGGTAATGATCACTACAATAGTCGCTATTGTCGCGCTATAAATGATTATCTTTGTCCGTTTATATTTTATAATAAGGGTCATCTCTTTAACTGAGCTTTCTTAGAGCGAGGTCAAACTAGTCGGAGGGGTGGAAGGGTTGAGCCGGCCGGCCCCTTCGCTGACCGTCGCGTCGCGCCGCCCAGACCAGTACCCCCTTCCCCTCGCCCCTCCCTCACCCTATCGTAACAGTTTTCACACAGGCCGCGTACAAAGGGCGGATACTCGGAGCTCGCCGGGCGATGTCCGTCCATTGTGGATGTCGGAGGGTCCGAACTGGACACACCAGTATCGCACTGCGCGGTTCGCTTTTTTCGTGAGAATCACTTATTTTCTGCGGACACTTGCAGGTCGATGTTATCGCGATGAATAGCTCGTAACGGTCGCATTGGACTCGCCGGAGGTTTTTTGTACTGCAAGCCTTCCTTCCATGTCGTCCGAGCTTCCATTCAATGACTTTTCGGTTGGGAACGTTACACATTGAGGTCTACAATTCCACTTCTGCTACGTTACCGGATAAATATCCAGCAGGTGGTATTGAAACGGCGGAACCGTTAGACAGTTTATGATGAAGTAAGCTGAAAGGAGCAAACAGCGGCAAATAAGATGGAAAGGTGTCAGTCGAGGAATAAAGCTGAGCTGTCAGCGGAGGACATTAGTCGACTATGTATGCGCCTGCGCACATTTGTCAGCCGCCTACGCGCCCGCGCCGGCGCCGCAACCGGCGCACTGTTTGTGGAAACTCGGATTGTTTCACTTCGCCTAAACAACAACTTATAAATAATACAAAGACCACTTTCTAGGCTAGATCTGAATGTAGTCGCCTACACTGCCGCGATGTTGAACCATGTTGCGTTTTGTTTAGGCTACCTAGCTCGTTTAATTTCGCCACTGATACCTGCCTCTTGCGTACGCATTGTTATATAAAGGGTGGCGCAAAAGTACTGGTATGGTCCGATACTATCTGGCTGTAATTATTTTTATGTATGAAAAACTTTGGTACTGCTTTTGGATTATGTTTGGAAAATTAAATCGGCCAAATGACCGCCGCCACAAGTGTTGATGGCCATACGGGCATTTTCCATTTCGTGCAGAAATTCCGGAGATATGTTCTCGCATCCTTGACGGTAATTCTCTTTGAGGGCTTCAAGAGCCTGAAAGCTGAAGCTTGTTGAGAGAGACTCGCGACTTCAAAAAACCTCACAACAAGAAATCTGAAATGGTTAGATCGGGCGATCTTGCTGGCCACTGCAAATCGCCAAAACGAGAGATGAAACATTGACACGATTATTCCACGTCTTGGGGGGTGAAACGGTCCTTTTTTTTGGTATATTTTGCACTTATTTACTACACAATTTTCAATATCAGAATCACAGGATGTGCCACTTGAAAAAAAATAATTCCTATAGTGCCAGTACTTTTACGGCACCGGTTATATGTCAATACATCGATGTGTCAATCCTATTCCACGATAGCTGCATAGTATAAAGAGCATAATTATTTTTGATAGCTTTCGTCTTTCTACACGGCGTAAAGTATTGTCTCCGACGTTTCGAGCTAATTCTTCCAACTAATTTTCAAGTAGGCAACCTCTACGTACGTACGCATTCAGTTGCAGGAGTATCGGTCACTTTAAACCGTTTTGTTTTTTCGGCTGCTTTATTGTTTCAAATTCATTGTGAATAGCATATCCTAAGAAGTATTATACATGTAAGACGAGAGAACTTAATTATTAATTATATACTTGAGTGATTACGAATTGAAAAATGAATTTTAAAAAATCTAAATTCTAGTGTTCTTTATTAAATAAACTTAATTACTTTAAAACTGAATTGTGAATTAGAAAGTCTACACGACGACAGTCTCCGGGCTTTACAAAACGCTTTCCAATTTTTTTATCCAAAAAGGCATCACTGAACGCATCGTTGTCTTCTGAAAATAATGTATATTAAAATATACATTATTTATAAATATACACGACAAATACTTTTTATTGTGCATGGCATGATCGTTGAGAGGATCGCAGATTATTATTATGCTATGAGAATGTTAACTTTACTAATAAAATATGAGTTTTACGTCGTAATAAACGTCGATGCGTTCGCAGTTTCCATTCAAATGTACATTATTTATTCATTAATATTAATAGTTTCGCAGTTGTACATGTAAGTACATAATATACTCTCTTATTTCTTGATTAGGTGCTAGCACCGCTACCTAAACATTATGAAGCTGTTTCTGGATATCCCCAATTTTATTTCAAAATTAAATTGTATAAGATCATCCAGCTAGCTACACCATAAGGTAATTTACATACGAATTTAATATAAATTCAAATAAGAAACATACTAATATGCGTATCTTGTATCTATACTATGCGTATTCAGTATTGAATTTATTTTGTACTTACAGATATCTTAACATTTATCTAAGTGAGTCAGTGCGCAGTTACATATTATTCTTAGAATGACCACAAGCCCGTTGTGCTTTCGTTTAATCACATGTCGCACGAGAAAATATACAAGAGAGATACGAGTAAGTACCTAAATGTGTTAACATTTGAATTTACGACAGTTTCTCGGAATGTATGTAAGCCTGGTGCCAACCTACCTACCTCCGCACATCCTAAGCTCGGTCGCGGTGAGTTCTTGGTTCAATTACGGGTAATCTTAATTTGTATCTCTACATTTTTATGTCTCCCCGGTCTTCTCGAAGACTATCTGATGCGGGGAGATGAGAGGAATGTGAGATAACTGGATGAAGAAAGTGTTATAGTTAGTAAATGAAAGTGTCACACGACTCACCATTCCTGAGAGCGATTTATGCTACTTTGTAGTACATATAATTTAATGTTGCACTAACTCTGCATACTTACAAGATGCCTTATACAATCTCGAATCAAATTTGAAGATGGAAGTAAATAATATACACCTGCACGTTTATTGTGTATATATAATGCACAGTGCTATCGTCTGAAAGCTTTACACCGGAAATAGAGACAAATTCGGGATCTCTTTCCTTCGAATTGACGCCGACAATGGAGTAAAATGTACCTACTTCGGAATTGTATTTTTTCCAATGTAAAGCTTTGAAAATACACGCGTGTATTTCATACGTTAATATGTAATTTTTCGATTACTTTTCTATGAAAAGGCACCACTCTGATATTTTTGACTTAAAAATATTTCTTTCACTTTTGCCACCGTCGTCGTGTCCAATTCAAATCAAATTGGAAAAAAAAAGATTTAATGGGGATGGGATGACAAAGACGGAAAACTTAGGAAAAACGCTGCTTTAATATATATTACTCAGATAGCACATAATTTCTTATTACCAGATTGAAAACTAAATATTTCTTGTGCTTGGGTATTTGCGATTCTAATAGGATTTTTAATTAAGTACTCTAAATATAGATAACTTATAAGTACGTTATACTGGCGAACACTAAATTCGCGACACATTTTCGATATAAAGAAAATATAAATATATTGCAAATAATATACCGTGTGGGGCCGGTACTTAAAAGAATGACTCCACTGCATCTCTTCCCATGCATGTCGTAAAAAGGCGACTAAGGAATAAGGACAAGATGCCGTGCTGAAGGGCAACAGGCTCGCCACCTCCCACCTCAGCACGTTACTTCCACCAAGTCATTCAGTAGGTGGGTCTTTGTGCCTTGCTGCTTGATATCTTGTCCGAATACCTTGCGAAATGTGGTGGTCGTGTTGTGCTGTAATTTACCGGAGTTCTTGCAGTATATCACCGACTGCTCTGCTTGCCCCGATTGTCGGGATTCAGCGTGAGCGATATGCACCTATATGTATATGTATGTATGCAAATAATATTTTTTTCCTATCTTTAGTGTGAAAATTGAACTAATATTTATATCACAAAAAATAAAATTGTACCAATTTTTTTACGCACGTAAATAAGACCAAAATAACAATTGATGATTTATCATCTATTAAAATACACATTTTTGTATTTTTTTTTCTTTAACAGACCTCGTGGTATTTTGGATGGATGAAATTACATTAAGTTTATCAACTGAACTAATTCTCAGTACCTACGGAAAATCATTAAAACTTCTAAAATATAAATAATAGTTAAAAAGCAACGACTAAACCATGAATAGTTCATAATTTTTATTAGAAGTATAAAAATATTTTCATACTAGTATAATACTCAAAAATTTAATTAAATTAATAACAAAAATAATACCTATCTATAAAATGTAATAGAGTATAGATATTAATAGTTAGTATTTATAAATGTGTGGATCGATACCTCTGAATTCAATCGACCAACGTAACGTACCCACATGCATTTGTCCTATAGCACTCTCTCTAAATTATAGCACACACCACAAAAATTATAACACGCAATCACCGAAGCCGTCGTCGCACGCCCACATCCTGGATGTACCTATTGGACTTCAACTTCACAAAATGAAATATCAAAACCTGCATCGTCGCCAAAGTGTCATCAACCAATGATCACGAGTAGAGACAGCTCTGGGTACCCGCTGAGGCGCATCGCGATCCAAACGGGCCCCGCCGGTTTTTCAAGAAGATCCGCATTGAAATTCACGTTTAAGATTCATCAATGGGCTTCGACTAGTTATCAGAACGAGATCATGGTGCTTTTCTACTACCGGAACAGCAATGTAAGCACCTGTCTTTCCGAATTAGTTATATAACGTTTGCACTTCCTTTGTAAAATCATCCTTAGACCTTTTTAAACCTGTATCGCACGAGGCTTTAAGAATGTTGGCGTTTAGGGCTATTTCTAAATAAAATAAATAAGTAAATATAGACTTTTGAGTAGCAGAATGCGGACTTATTGCCGGAGGCAATCTGTTCCAGTCAAACTACAACACATGCATATATTTATTAGTTTAAAGGTTTCTTCGAGAAATAATGGAAATAGGCAAAAAAGTTATAGTTGCCGACCAAGAATATCTTCAAACGCTTATATTAAAGCAGTGTTGAGAAGTCTCGTGTGATACTGGCTTCAGGAAAGGATTCGTTGAATCCTAGCCAATTAATCGAAATTGTCAACAGTGGAATTTAGTTTAAATTGTCGGTTGGCCGCAGCCAATTTTGCTTTCGCCTCTCGCTTTATTCAGATATCAATCGCGTAAGGACAGACAGTAGAGGCGAACGCGGGTGACAACCGACAACAGTCTTCTGCTGTCTAGCTCCCTGGTACAATCAACTCTTCGCCGCCGTCGGTGCTGAAGGAATACAAAGTTGGAGGAAACGAAAGATGTCGCGCCAATTATTTGTGAATCCGACGCAAGTAAATAAACCTAGCTGCCCATGTTAAAAGTCGACGCGCAGACATTCAGACACGATAATAATGGCGTAGCTTGGAGCCTGCATGCGTAGTGTCTTCGTAGCGTCCGTCGTCGTAGACACGAATTTATGTTAATCACGCTCGCCGCCAAGTGACATCTTATTAGAAATACTCCAATGTGATACTTAATAAAATCAAATTACATAGTTAAGTATGCTTACTACAATGAAAATCAATTTGATAGATTTATTTATTTAATGCAAAATGCATTGAACAAAATTTGCGTTTCCCGCACAATAATTTGGACGGTACATACAACATGTGAAGGTACCAGGTGATCAGATATTGAGCGACGTGTCCCCAATTAGTAGTGATATGTGCTGCGTGACGGCTGCTGTGACACGTAACACGTTAACAATACGCAAACTCAATGCGCACGCCTCTTGCCCCAGTTATCCGCCCGACTCTTTTGCATGCGACTTTTTCCAGCAACTACCGACCGACTGACGACGACGGGTCGCAGATGGCATGCGAATCTACAAATTATTAGCCACCAATCGTTATACGGACAGAATAAATTCACGATATTCGCCTCCTCGTGTTCCGATAAATTTGTCGTATTAAAACTGGGAACCATCGTGTCTCAAGCTTCTTCAGGCAGAAGCAAGATCAGCCAGGCAACGCGGGAACACTTCTTCCATCTTGGGTACAAGGTCAGCTGACCTCATAATGGCAGGTTATTCGCTGAGCGAAGCGAAGCTACTTACTCGACTACAGTCAAAACACTTTTGGTGTCTCTTTGTTTTTGTCTGTCTGTTTGTCCCCACAACTCCTCCTAAACGGAACGGCCGATCGACTGATGAAATTTTGTAGGATCACCCTATATGCCAATCGATTCAGATTCAGATAATTTATTTCATCATTGGATGTCAATACATGTCAAAATAAGATTACATATACTATACATAAGTACAAATAGCAAAATTCCAATGATTACGAACGATCAATCAACAGCAGAGTCAAACAAAAATCAATATCAAATATTAAGTAATCAATAAGAATTAGTAATCAATACTCTTTTCTCAACCAATACTTCCTTCAGGACACTCTTTTGTTGAATAGTGAGACTTCTTTGCTAACATCATCTTCAAATTGTTCTTGAAAGATTTATCGTCACACATTTTTTAAGTCGAAGAGGTAAATTATTCTAAAACTTCACAGTCTGTGCACGTAAAACTCTTGCCACATGAAAATAACACTTCTTCCAAATGCGAGATATGTGCTAGTAAGTCATTAACATGCAGGCGAAATAGAAGTGGTCCCAGGATGTACCCTTAAGGAACTACACATGTAACTTTTATGGGCTTTGACATTGTCTCGATTATTTATGTATACCGCATTATATTACTCAAATATGATTCGATGAACATTTTGAAAACTTCCGGCTCCTCTCGCGGCGACTCCATCGGATTGTCCGACGTTTCGATCAATTCCCCTAATACCATAATGTTCCATTTTCGATACCAAGACATCATGGTTACCGCAGTCGAAAGCCTTAGATAGGTCACAAAATACTTCTACGCTCTCTAGGTCGTAATAGCTCACCACACACTACTTTTCAACTTCCTAGAAGAACTGGCAAGAATTTTTAATTTTTTTTCTGAACTGTTAGGCGTATAGGGTTGACATTTTGTAAATTTATTGTATATGCAAAATAGGTCATCGCACATAAATTTCAAACTTCATTGAAGAACTAGCAAGCTTCAAATTGTTGAAAGTTCACTCCTCCTAAATGGTTCGGCAGATATAGCTGAAGCCAATAGCTCGCCACACATCAATTTTAAACTTCCTAGAAG
>WYDE02196906.1:0-10545 GCA_009867175.2 Adela reaumurella | reverse complement strand
CTGACATCACTGGTACCAGAAGAACTGGTGCATTAGGTTATGTAGCCATCCGTGTCAGTTTCCATAAAAAAAAAATACTGTGAGTGCGATGTATCGCGGTGAGTTGTTAAGAAATTCGAAAATTCCGAAACATAATAAACTGAAGCAGCTAATAATCTGAAAAGGCACTTCCCTCTTCTCACACAAGCATGACACAGTGTTGCCCTTTGAGAAACTCGAACTGATCTTTTGTGCGTTGCGTGAAAAGAAATCCTACATGTTTCGGCAAAACACTAAAAGGATACATTGACAAAGTGGGCGTGCTACTCGGGCACGTACGGCGCGCCGGACCCAGGCGCGTGTCCGGCGAAGCAGGAAAATTGGGGGCATGACGCTAAGTGCTATAAATAATGTTCGATATCATCAGCCATTTTCTACCCACTGCTACAAGTAGGCCTATCCCAGAATAGTGACTGAGTTTCATGCTCGTCTCCAGTGGCTTGACATTCGGCATCGCAGGAATACTCACATTCTTTCAATTATCTTCTGCACACTGATGACCCTGGCGCACCTAACTAAATATTTGAGTGAACGGTTCCAATACCTCAGTTCCCATTGATTCGATTTAAGGTCTACTAACAACTAACTTCTAGCAATACCGGGACTCTCTAGTTCGTTCTACGCGTCGTTGGCTCAGTGTTGCGATATTCAGTATTCGATTACCGAAGATAAGTAATGCTGGGCGCGGTCAGGACTAGGATGGGTGACCGCTTGACCATAGACGTTGGTCGTGGTTCGGATTGCACGTTAAACTGTAGGACCCTTCCCTCTCCTTACATGGTGGTAGGGTTAAACACGCCCGGTTTGGTACCACCGCTCTGAATGAAGGTCGGTCAAAGAGGCTATGAAACATAGTTCGTGTTTTCCGTCCAGTTCAGTGTAGCCGGCTGGAATTGAGGGAAGCGCTGATATGGCACCTACCTACATAATTCACCAAGGTGTTCAGACTCACATCACTGGTACCAGAAAACTGGTGCATTAGGTGATGTAGCCTTCCGTGTCAGTTAAAATAAAAAAAACACTGCTACACTTAGGCCTATCCCAAGAATAATCATATTTTTCTCCAGTTTTCGTCCAGTTAGTATATTTTATGAGTAAAAAGTTCGTATATTCATCTAAAGTCATAATTTTATTCGGACGAAGTAAACTGAACTTTGCTGGGTGTTTAATTATAGAAATCCACGTATTTAATCTATGTACCTATTTAATGGATGGATTCCTATAATTAACCGCTAAGTCAAATAAATAAAATATATGTAGACATTTCTGCTTAGCAGAAGGCGGCCTTATTGCCAGAGGCAATTTCTTCCAGCCAAACTTTATACACTACAACACGTTCGTATTGTTAGTGTACAATTTTCCTCACAGTGTTTTCCTTCACCGGGATGTATTGTAATTTTGCACACTAATTTTAACCGAGATTTTAAAATCCGGATAAATTGAGCGCCCCACCACAATACCAGGTATCGAACCCACGACGAAGCGAAGCGTGCGCTAACCAACTAGGCTACTCCGCAACCCTGATCTTCCAACATTATGGGAGTGCAAGAAGCGGCAGAGGTGGGTCAGGATCGTGACACGTGGAGATCCGTTGATACTCCACTGGCAAAGAGTCGTCACTCTATGAATACATTTTGCATAGTCTAATTTGTATGTATGTATGTATTTTGTATTAGAAAATCACCAAAATCACGGTGACCGTGTGGGGCCGGTACTTAAAAAATGACCCCACTGCATCTCTTCCCATGCATGTCGTAAACGGCGACTAAGGGATAAGGACAAGATGCCGTGCTAAAGGGCGACAGGCTCTCAACCTCTCACCTTGGGACGATACTTACCCATTCATGCAGTATACGTGGGTCTTCTTGCCTTTCATGCTGCTTGATATCTTGTCAGAATAACTTGCGAAATGTGGAGGTCGGTGTTGTGCTGTAATTTACCAGAGTTTTTGCTGCACAACACCGATTGCTCTGCTTACCCCGATTGTCGGGATTCAGCGTGAGTGATATGAATGTATGTATGTACCATAACCACAATTTTTTTTCCAAACGAAGAAAAATTCTTCATGTAATCAAGACGTCGCAATGTTATTATATATATATGCATAATAATAACTATATATATAATATATGCATACGTAAAACAAATTATAAAACTTTCTTACATTAATAGACAATGTTTCACCATAGGACTAGTTCATTTAAGGAAATATGAACATTGAAACCGTTTTTAATTTCTCTGGACGCTCAACTCCGTGAGACACCAAATCGGCACGAATTTGTAAGAAATGTGGATTTCATAACTGCATTGACGGTTCTAAGGATCACCTGTAATTAATTCGAGAGAAAGGGAGAAAAATGTAATAATGATTAGTGTGATAGCTAACAATTAACTAACTCAATGAAACTTAACGTGGAAAATTATATGAGGTAAATGAAGATCTAATGTAAATTTAAAATAAACATAATATGAAGCCTGAGTTACTGTAGCATTATTTCTAAATTATTTTAAATCAAAGCAATTTTAAGTATTTTGTTCTTTATAATAAATGTTACGTGAATTTGGGTTATAACTAAAAATAAAATTATGAATAAATACAACAATTATATTCTTAACAACAACATATACTCCTTATATTTACCATTGGTCAGTCATCCATCACCCCACGGAACACGTCTCTGGCCGGACTGGTAGGTTTTTTGCCGGATAAGAAAATGTCAATTTATTTCGGGGGCTCTTTTTACCCGGGTCCCATCTCAGCCATTTGATTTACACAGCGTTAACTATTTACTTCATAAGTCTGGAACGATGTAGTATTCAGAATAGGAGAAATACCTCGTTTGGCGTTATTTCTTACTGGCTCCGATAGGAAAAAGTCCACGAATCTAGATTCTTATCGCACCTACTATTTTGCCAGGGAACCTCTCGAAAAAATTCCAAAAGTTTATTGGCTCACGTAAGGTGATGTCACTACTGGTAATGGATTTTTCTTTTATATAATAAGAACAACCTTGTTCTCACGATTATAGTGACTGGAGCTAGATAGAGATGCGCAATTTTTTTTACATTTTGTGGTCTTTTTGTTGTTTGTCGAACCGCTGGCTCTAAATTGGTACACAATAGGAAGACTGGGTTCAAAAAATATTTATTCTTACTGATTCTATACAGGGTGTTAAGAATAGTACTTAGTTTCGTACTGAAACAATTGTCAAATTTAATTATTATCACACCACAAAAACTTGCCAAGCAAGTATGATCTTTGCACACCGACGACGTTCATGCTCACAGAAATGCGGGCGGAACGACTCGCCCTGCTACAGTTAGCAGCCATGTAATTATGCAGCAGAAAATCTGCAACTATGATTCTAGCTTTGTAACTGTGTATATGGGAACCGTCGCGATTCTATCTTTTGCAGGAATTTTATTCGCCCCACTGCTGGGTACAGGCCTCTCTTATTTACATGATATGATAGGATTTAGTCATACATTCCACGGTGACTAACCAGCTTTGAAGTGGGTTTCCTCACGATGTTTTCCTCACTGAAATGTCAGCAGTCATTTTAGCACAAATTCTAAAATAATAAATGTGCTCCCAGTGGGTTTCGAAACCGCACCTCCAGCTTGAAAGGTGTGCTCTTGCCAGCTCGGCTAATCAAACACTTCTGATTCTATATTCGCTTATAACTCGAGAACGACTCAATCAAGTCACGTGGCTTTAGTTGTGTTCGCAAGCGATGAAAGCGCCATCTATTTGTACTGATTTTGTCATGGTATGATATTACAGAGATGTGAGCCCTTATAAAATAGAGTCTCCACACTCTCAGGGATGAGCCCACACGCTCTGCTAGTCAGAATTAATGAGAAAATTCTGCGGCAGCAGACTCCTAGTTTATTCAGTTAGTTAAGCATAATTTAGGAGGGGTTTAGGTAAGTGATAAAGTTTATTTTTTGATGTTCAGGAAAAAGCCAGTCGACAAGTTTTACTTTGTGTGCGTGTGTATGTGAGAGAGTGTGTGTGTGAGAGAGAGGATGTGTGTGTGTGTGTGTACACTGAAACATCATGAAGGGGGTTGAGAATAATCTTTTAATTTATATTATATATATTTAATAATAATTTAATAATCTTTTGCACTAACCACTGTTTATTTTTCATGCTTTTCAAAACCGACAGTTCCCGGACTGACCCCCCAGCTGAAAGATTAGCTAGTTGTGAGCGCACATAGCCGTTTGTATCACTTCCTGTAGAACGAGTGTTTTTACATCAAAATTAGTGAACCGATTTTGATGCCGTATTCGCCATTCTTTAGGAAATTACCAGATCATAGTTTGCCGTGTTAAAGGGCGACAGGCTCGCCACCTCTCACCTTGGCACGGTACTTCTATCCATTCATGCGATAGGTGGGTCTTCGTGCCTTACATGCTACTTGATATCTTGTCCGAATAAATTGCGAAATGTGGTGGTCGGTGTTGCGCTATAATTTGCCGGAGTTCTTGCAGCACAACCGTGCTTTCGAGGACGAAAGCACGGTTCAATTTCCTTCATCAAGTTTCTCTGCTCCTACTAACTGAATATGTAAAAAGTTCAAACACTGAGGTTTGCGTTTCGCTCTAATGACGCGGGCGGTGCCGCGAGCACAGCTAGCAATCTATACAATTGGTACGAATCTCTCGTCGCGCGTGTCGCATAACCCTCGCCGAAAGCAGAGCTAGAGTTGAGATTTTACAGCCGAGGAAATGTAAGCAAAAAGCGCGTTTAGCCCAGTCACTTAACGGTGTAAAATATCGTGACCCTGCAAAAAATCATAAAACCGATTATATTTTTTTAATCGATAATATAAGCAATGTTAAATTATATAAAACTGCCAATATTTTTTATTTGTTTAAAAAAAAAATTAAGTCATCACTTTGTGAGAGAAATAAACTCAGCTTGCAATGGATTCACCAAGAGAATTTCCTGGGCCCATTGGAGATAGGGAGGAAGTCACCGAGTCAGTTTGGTGGCTACCATGCGAGCTTATCAGTCGACTTGACGTTTCGGCCGAATATTCGGGCCTCATAATCGAGTGCACTATCTGAACTTAGTGACTCCCTCCACGCCCCAATCCATATGTGGTACGAGGCTGCAAGAGACGCCTTCGACACTCTTTCCATATTAGAGCTCACCAATGGTCTTGTCAGCCCCAGTTTATTGAAAAGATTGAAGATCTATTTAGCTGGTAGACTCTCGGAATTGGTCTATACAGCATCGTTAAATAAAAAAAATTACTAAAGGTTATTTATAATAATTTTAATTAAGGATTTCCGAACAGAAGAACTCTTCCTTCAAACGCCGGCCGCGAAAACCGCAACTAATTTAATTTTAATTAACTAGAAATCAATTTTTTTGGTACATTTTTGTAATTAGTACCATGTGGAGCCGGTACTAAAAGAATGCCTCCACTGCTTCTCTTCCCATGCATGTCGTAAAAGGCGACTAAGACATAATGACATTATGCCGTGCTAAAGGGCGACAGACTCGCAACCTCTCACCTTGACACGGTACCTACTTCCATCGAGTCATTCAGCAGGTGGGTCTTCGTGCATTACATGTTGCTTGATAAGATATCTTGTCCGAATACCTTGCGAAACGTGGTCGTCGGTGTTGTTCTGTACTTTGCAAGAGTTCTTGCAGCACAACACCTGGTGCTCTGCTTACCCCGATTGTCGGAATAGAGCGTGAGTGATATGTAAGTATATGTATGTACAATACATATATTACTTATATAAAAAAACTAAACGACTGTTATGATTTTTTGCATTACCTACATTTAAATTGACTACACTATTTGGCGAAAGCTCTAACTAATAAAATTAGTAACATAATTTGCTTCAAGGGCCGACCACTTGTGGACTCAACTGCTCACAAAAAAATTACTATTTCCTCCATAAATGTAAATAGTAAGGATATGACAGTGTACATCTTTCATTTCGTGTAAAAAATCTCAAAACGGCGTGTCAGATTGTCTGAGCGGGCAAGAGCACGCCTCTCAAGCGCGAGGTGCGGGTTCGATCCCCACTGGGAGCACAATATTTATTACTTTTGAATTTGTGCTAAAATGGCTGCTGAAACTCCGGTGAAGGAAAACACCGTCAGGAAACCCACTTCCAAGCCGGTTGGTGACCGCGGATGTGTCTAACTAAAATCCTGTCATGTAATATAACTAAGAGAGAGGCATGTACCCAGAAGTGGGGCGAATAAAATGGCTGCAAAAGAAGAAAGAAAGACCTCAAAACGGCAGCATTCTAAATGCCCCTTGTGGTACGGGTTTTAGACGCTTTTGGGTTAACTTTTGGACATAAAAAATGTAGATCTGCGTCAGTCTTTCAGTCAGTCAGTAATCAGTTTCGCAGTATTCGAGATGGACGTTGAAAAATTTGCCTCTTCTTTTAGGAAGTTGAAAATTGGTATTTGGCGAGATATTGACATATAAAATGAACTAACAAAATTTCAGCCCGATCGGCAAAACTATTTAAGAAAAAATTCCAACGAACTTTCTTTACACTTCTTCTTGGAAGTAGAAAATTGGTGTGCGGCGAGATATTGACATATAGAATGATCCAAAAAAAATTCAGCCCGATCAGTTTAAGAAAAATTAAAACGAACATTGTTTACACTTCTTCTAGGATTTTTTTTTTTAGTAGGAAGTCTTCTAGGCGAGCTATTGAAAGGCAGAATGAAACTACAAAATTTCATTTCGATCGACCTAACCGTGTAGGTAATGTGCGGACAAATTTAAAAACAGACAGATACACAGACAACTATGTTTTTTTACCCTAATCGAGTAATAGGCTTCGCTTTGCTAAGCCAATTACAATACTAGTAGCCATCATCTACCACTACTACGTCATCGCCATTCTCATATCGCATATCGTAACACGGACAAGACTGTTGGGAATGCAACCACACACTGTCGATATGCCCCGGTGAGGACAAATCGATGCTTTAAATCCTTTATAAGAGTGCAAATTTTTTGGTTGAGTTTCCTTGCTTAGAATGCAAGTCTCTTACTGAATCTTAATCACAAAAAACACGGAATACAAATAAAGTAAAACGTCCGAACTTCCCACAATTCCTACCAGCTACACTGAACTGGACGTAAAACACGAACTATGTTTCATAGTCGCTTCGACCGACCTTACCTTACGACCATTAACCCTACCACCATGTAAGGAGAGAGAAGGTACCTACAGTTTAATGTGGAATCCGAACCTCGACCAGCGTCAACGGTCAAGCGGTCACCCATCCAATACTTGAATGCGCTCGGCAGTGCTTAAGCCGCCGTAGGCATATTTTGTATAAATCGTCCAATTTTTCATCGCGAAATAAGAATTACCCAGAAACACTTGAAAAATAAAAAAATACAGTGAATAGAGAAGGTTCCATTATAAACTCATTATCCGGCAGAATTGTTGAAAATCTTCTAGAAATACAAAAAAAAATAGCAAAAATAGCTTTAGAAAAAAGTATTTCATTCGCAAGATCTCAGAATATTTAGTGACAACTATCTCCTTTTTTGCAGTCTTTTGAAAGATATTTTAATGTATTAAATTCTTTATCTTATAGTTTTTCCGTAGAGAATTTGCTTTTCGATAAATTTAAGGAAAACTGACAAAACGCGCGACCGCCGCGCACGATAGCCTTGTTTTTATTGGTCAGCGAGCGCGACTTGGTTTCATTTGGTGGCTAGGTGCCTACGGGCCCTTAACTTCGGTTATCGAATACCGAATATCGCATCCACTGAGCCAACGACGCTGATACGAGAACTCATTCACATACCACTAATTTATATGGACATATCCGTACTGTTTCCAACCCACAAGCATGATTTTCTCTAAGTCACATAAGGGGATACACTTTTTGCTCCATTCGGTCATCCTTTGCATAAAAAGGGTAGTCCCATATCAGCTGGTACATTCGTCTTGGTTTCATTTCCAGCCGCTAGAGGGTCGGCCGGACAGTTCGGAGCTGGCTGGTGGAAACCACACACAACAGTAAATCAAATAATTTTTCAGAACACATTGCGGGAAAGGCGAGTCCGCGTAACTTCTTGTGGGCTGAAAGTAAAAACACAGAGCAAACAATATGCGTGGAATGTAAATAATAAATTATATAATAATAATATACATACATACATATCACTCACGCTGAATCGGACAATCGGGGTAAGCTGAATCGGTGTTGTGCTGCAAGAACTCCAGTAAACCCCGACCACCACATTTCGCAAGTTATTCGGACAAGATATCACCAAAGATAGCACGAAGACCCACCTACTGCATGAATGGGTAGAAGTACCGTGCCAAGGCGAGAAATGGCCAGATTGTCGCCCTTTAGCACGGCATCTTGTACTTATCCCTTAATCGCCTTTTACGACATACATGGGAAGAGATGCAGTGGGGTCATTCATTAATCCATATATTAATCCATGGTCAGATTAAACGAGCGGGCAAGAGCACGCCTCTCAAGCGGGAGGTGCGGGTTCGAACTCCACTGGGAGCACATTTATTACTTCAGAATTTGTGCTAAAATGGCTGCTGACACTTGGGTGAAGGACAACATCGTGAGGAAACCCACTTCCAAGCCGGTTGGTCACCGTGGAAGTGTATGACTAAATCCTCTCATATCATGTAAATGAGTGAGGCCTGTATCCAGCAGTGGGGTGAATAAAATGGCTGCAAAGAAGAAGAAGAAGATTCACATGTATCACCTTTGAACGCCATACGGAATCAGCGTAATCAGCAATGAAATGAACACGCCGTAAACTGCATCTGTTAGAGCGCGAACCTGCATGACGTGAATTAATTTGAATGCTTTAGGGAATCTGCATAATCGTTAATTCCGCCGTAAAGTTAATCACAGCACCTTGAGACACGATGTAAACGGTATTCGATAGAGGGCGAATCGGAAAAATTACGTCAATTCATTTGAAAGCCGTTCGAAATTAGCGATTTCGGCATTATGCTGTAAAGTTGGATAAAACATTAGAGGCAAAGTGTACGCGGCATCCGGTAGATGATAAACTGATGCATGACGTAAAATTTATTTGAGTTACGCCGTTGCCGTAATCGGCGTAATTTGACAATCATGGCGTAATTTCGGAGGGACGACAAGAAGTTATCAATCGCGATCGTCACTTTCCAGATGTTATGGAAAGCGCTATACCTATACATATATACAAAAGCAGATGTTTTGTCTGAAGGCACTCACGGACATTCAAACATTTCCGGTTAGGTGTGCCTTCACATTGTGTTTGAAGAACCCCATACTTTCCATTGGCCGGAAACATGTGGAAGGGATCACAGATGACAGGTTGGCAACCCTATAAATAAAGGTTATCCAGGATCTACTTTTCCTTATTGTGTGGGATATCGACAGCGCATGGATGCAGTCCCAACCTGGTGCACGTGGAATGGTGATGGAAAGATTTTGTTGTGCAGGAATTGCATATAAGGAATATGAAGAAATGAATAAATGAAGTTGATCCCGATGTGTGCTCTTTCGCTTATTCCACAGGGAGTGCTCGGAGGATCTGTTAACGCGATCCGCTGTCCCCTTTCCACCTCCGAACCACGCGTACTGGGCAGGGATTTCATCCCTACACGATGGACTGACCGCGGATGCGTACCAATCTGTCTTGTAGATCTTTCATCTATAGAGCCGGTAAACTCTGGAACGTTCTTCCTTCCGATATATTTCGCTAAAATTACAGTCTCTAGACAGTCAATTAGGGCTCGAAAAGCGGCCTGAAATAATATTCATGCCGGCATGGCATTCGCAATGCTCGAATACAATCGAATTTCCATGGGCGTCGTTAATCGCAGCAATTTTTATTTCAATAGAATATAAAAAAAAACTCTTACATCATTATTCTAAATGATGGAGTACAGCGACTCCCATAAACATTTCGTACAAAGTTTAGCTAAAGGCAAAAAGTCCGACTTGTGTTATTCAGGAAAGGTGCGATATAACATAATAGAAATAACATAATATAAAACCTAAAACTAAAACCTGCCTATAAATAAAAGAAATTCTCTAAAGAAGTTAAATTCATTGCGCCTAATACGGACGCTGCATTCCCCTGCTGAATGACGATAGAAACACGCTGTCGGAAAAGTGCTGCAGCTCGCCGGTCACCTGAACATTCACATAATATTATTAATTCCAAATAAGCTTGGTCATCCGTCCATATAATGTCCTCGAGCAAGCTTCATGTCATGACTATGATCGATACACAACACAGGCGTGGCTGTCCAAGGTCCTATGTCACTCCAAAATAGCACAAAATGTGGCCGTACCTTCGTAAATATTTTATTTGCAGCCGTCCCTCTGTTTGCTTGTCGCTTGACCCGCGCTCCATTAGTCAAAATCTCGGGTATGAAAAAAGATTCTCCCTAGTTGGGGGGGGGGGGGGGGGGGGGGGGGGGGGGGGGGGGGGGGGGGGGGGGGGGGGGGGGGGGGGGGGGGGGGGG
>WYDE02196895.1:0-10547 GCA_009867175.2 Adela reaumurella | reverse complement strand
TACAGATCGGCAAATAAAGCTATTAAATATATTAAATAATTGAACTAAATAGGATTAATTTAAATTTGAAAATATTTCAAGTCATAAAATTTTTTGTCGAGTAACCACTTGTGCAATTTCCTTTTAAACATGGTGTTACTTTCCTCTGTTTGTATTTCGAGTGGCATTATAGGTGATAGAACCTTACACATCAGACTCGTCTGATATTTCTTGGTGCTGTGAATCGGTGTTTGGAGGACGAGCCTGTGCCTTGTGGGGTAAATGTGAGTGCGTGCATGATATTCCGTCGTGTTACACCTTGCAAATAGCGCGACCTTGTTCACATATGCATCATATAGCGTTAGCATACTCAATCTACTAAATATGGGCTTACAATGGTCATCCCAGTCTGCTCTATCTATAATTATGATTACACGTTTTTGAAGCAGAAAGACTTTTTGTGCATCGCCTACTGCTCCCCAGAATTCAATTCCGAAAGTCATGATAGAGTAGAAGAGCCCATAGTAAGCGCTTTTCATTGTGGTTGTATCGCAGGACTCGGTCAGGATTCTCAGGCAGTAACATGCTTTACTCAGTTTTCTACATACTGCGTCTATATGGTCTGTGTATCTGAGATTGTTGTCAAGCGCGAGACCTAAAACGAATGGAGTTTTATGACATCTCCTAAGTGGCGCATACACATGTTATTGATGTCGTCATTGCCTTTGTTCGTAATTGTGATTACACAGCCTGTATTAGATGTGTTCATCATAAGTCTGCTTGCTGTAAACCAATGAATAAGCTATTAAGCAGCATTCTAGATTCTTCAGCAAATCGGTTTTGTCTTTTGCTATAATGATTTCATTGGCATCATCTGCATACAATATTAATAAAGCAAACTTTATTGATGCAGGAAGGTCATTATTAATAAAGAGTAAAGAGTGTTGACAGTATGGAGCCTTGTGGCACACCGTAATTAGTTGTGAAAGGCTCTGACTGAGCGTCTGCTTGTTCAAAACCACGCATATATTTGATAGAAACTCCCTCTGCCTTGCTGTAATATCTACTACAATAGTGTCCCGATTTGTGGCTTAAAAATTCTTTCAGTTTTGTGTAAGATGGAATTTTTTTTTTTTTTTTATTTATTCTATCTGACACAAAAATGAAAAAATAAAATAAAATGTTTACCTTTCTTTTCTTTTGCAGCCATTTTATTCGCCCACTGCTTGGTACAGGCATCTCTCATTTTAGATAATATGAGAGGATTTTAGTCATACACTTCCACGGCGACCTACCGGCTTGGAAGTGGGTGTCCTCACGATGTTTTCCTTCACCGGAGTGTCAGCGGCCATTTAGTACAAATTCTAACGTTATAAATATTGTGCTCCCAGTGGGTATCGAACCCGCGCATCCCGCTTGAGAGGCGTGCTCTTGCCCGCTCGGCCAGTCTGACACACACCGCTCCGTAGTCCGACACCGCTTTTTTTGTAGATTTGCATGTTTGATTACGATTAATTTTTCAAGATTAAAAACAACACCGACTTACGACCTTTGCCTATGCAAATCAGGCCACTAGGGGTATAGTCTTAATGAAATATTACACCACATCTAGTGAGGAAAAAAATCAAGTAATTTGTTGTTTATAAAAAAAATGTTTTGTGCGAATTGAAAATGAGCGACACAGTGCTGACACGCTGAACGCGAACGGTAGACTGTTATTTTAGCATATACAATTCCGAAGAGCAAGGGTAATTATGTCATCATCATCATTATCAGCTATGACCGTCCTTTGCTGGACATACGCCTCCAATTTTTTCCAACCCACGGCAACACGAATCCATCGTTTGCCCGCGACGTACCCGATGTCTGGCGGGTGGTCTTCCCACACTTGGCTTTCCTGTCTAATAACGCCAGTGTAGGACTAGTGAGCTCCAACGGCCGTCATCCCTGGCTAATTATGTATGAGGAAAAAATTCAGCATGAGTTTTTAAATAAACTGCCATGGTTGTATTGTTTGGATCAAGACGAACGGAGATTAGTGAGTCGCGGTCGTTAAAATCCCGGGAAAGAGTCAAAATGTTTCATATAAAATACTGAATATTCCCTGTTTTTCCATACTAAATTGAACTCCACTACGTTTGGGGTAACATTGTGATATTTTCCCAGGGTTTTATTGACAGACCTACCTACCTACCTAGTTCGTCTTGATACAACGGATGCTGTTGTGGTTGTCTCATTCATGCACCTTGAAGTCAGATTCGTAGCTAATCCTAAGTGGGCCCCTAATCAAAATTTGTCGGGTCCTTGTTATCCGATTGCACTGTTCGAATTGGACTTTCACTTACAGGAACCCGTTTTCCTTCAAAATTTACAATATTTTTTATTAAATAAATTAAAATTAAGTCGAGTAAAGTAAGCCAAACTAATCTGGGGTGTCGCCTTTGAAGAGAAATAAATGTACTTTGTCCAATGACATTATTGAAAGAGCAAAGCGAGCCTCCAAATTTTGTATGATTTATCTTAATGGTGTAATCCAAAATCATCAAGGGTCGCCTTTAACAAGAAATAACATAATACATTTTGTTGGGCGAAAGAAGCCCTCAAATTTTCAAGATGGTTACTTTACTAAACATTTAGCTACTTAAATAACGAAGAACAAAGGAAACCTGTGTAAGTTAGATTTACTTTTTGAATTAATACATATTTTAGTTAAGTTTATCATGTTACATTAAATTTTGTCAATTGAAAGGATTTTACTCTTCCTATCGTGGCCAAAATTTAAGCAAGAATTATTTTGTATAGATACTTACCATTACAATCTAAATCAGTCAGTATATATGATTTCTAAAAAAAAAATATGAAATTTTGGGCAATATCTTAATAACTTTTTTTCTGTTTAGTATTTCTTTTTAAATAACAATTTGATGTTTTGGATATTTTAGAAATTTTTGCTTTACTCGTAGGGGCGTCCTGTAGCTCGGGGGCCCCGTATCATTAATACGGCTGATACAGCGGTAGCTACGCCCCTGCTTGAAGTATAAATTTTTCCTGTTTTCGGATTACCCAATGTTCTTTGGAACAATGCTTTAGCTTTTGTAATCTTTAATCTATTCACTCTGGACAGTAAAAATTTATTCTACTTATTCTACCAAATAAGAATCTGTTTCAAAATATACCTCATGTTATTATTATACACTTCACAACCAAAATGTCTAATTCAAGGCGTCTAATTATCCAAAAATTAGATTTACCTAAAAAAATCGCGCCTAAACGCTCGATCACGTGACTTTGACGTCGTCGCATAATAATTGCAAATAAAACCTAAACTAAATGAACCCAAGCGTGCCTTGAATGGGAATAACTATTCGTAGGTCTGTGCAACATCACACATTGTGTAAGCAAATGCTAAAAATAACGGCAAGTAATTATTATTGATTTTTTTTATTATGGGTAGTAACGTTGAAGGCGTTTTTGATCACTTCAGTAAATACATAAATTTTATGATTATATTTTACGAAATTTTATATTATGATAATATTATTAAACAAAAAATAATAAAATACGATCATTCCTGGTATCCTCACAAGTAATTTATACGAACATTTAAACATATTTTTTCGAACAGGCACTAAATCAAATCCGTCCGTTCTGTCCTATTTTGAGTAGTTTCGTCTCCAGTTCCTTTAAGAAAGCGACCTAATAACAACTTTTCATACATTCTGTCGAAAAAGTATTGGGAATTGATCCTTTAATTCAATTTCAAATCAACTAATTCTTTTTTATTGCTAAGTTGGCACAACTGTTTTCTATTCTGGCGCGGAGTTTGAGCACTAACTGTCATTTAGTTTGTTTACAGTGCTCGATTTTGTTAGTTCATGTCAGGTGTGTTTTGCGATTTTTATAATGGATAAAAACATCGACCAAAGAGCTTGTCTCAAATTTTTCAGAAACAGTTTTGCCATCTTAGCGACAAGAAATAATAGTTTGATTTGAATTTGGAAATTGAATTAAATTATCAATTCCCGATACATTTTTGACTGAATGTATGTGTACATGCTGTACATATTTTAATGAAATACTTTCTTTTGAAGGGCTTGCTCCGTAGCTTAAACGGAGCAAATTTAACTTTCGGAAATTCGATAAAAAGAATTCACTTTCTCTATATATTTGAAGGTTAGTCTAAAAATAAGAAATTATTAAATTTTCGAATTTAAAAAAATTGTAAAGCAAAAGTTGCTCACTTGTGGCTACAGAACGACCCAATAAAAGGAACGCGGTTTATTTACATACAGCCGGCGCCGGCGCGGCGGCGTAAAGAGCTATTCACATTGCGACAGAATACTTATTACATCAGCTACACAACACGTCAGCACATTTTACATTTATACTAATCCTAAATTTACATTTATGCTAATTTTATCGCATACAAATTCCCACGCTGTCATTCGAGCGGAGCGTGGCGCTGGCGCGGCGCTGTGAGGCGCTGGAGCGGCACGCCAGCGCCGCGTGAAGGAAACGTACAGAACAGAACGGGCGGCGCCACAGATAATAAATATAATATGATAATGCTATATTTGTAATATAGATAAGTTTTTGTATAGCTCAGTGTCAAGGACATTGAGCTATACTTAATCGATAAATAAACTTGCTCTTCGTTAAATAAAAATACAAATAAAAAAATAATAATTGGCGCTACTCTGTGGATTACGCCCCCCCCCCCCCCCCCACCCGACATCACCTCACTCACCCCTAACCCCGCCTCGACCCACACGAAGGATTCTTCCTTCGTGTGGGTTTCTACCCTAGCGTCGATGTCTTTGCGGAAACCCTTGCGTGCGCATTGATATCTTTTCTACCGTATTTTCTTTTCTCCCCGACTTCACCCGCCGTCAATATTTTTAAAAACAAAGTAGTTATCTCATTGCACTCTCCATATTATTACATATTAGTGCATAAAATCACGTCGATCCGTCCGTTGACCCTTTATCGCGTTATGGTCTAGGAGGCAGTGAAAAAAAAAACTACTTATTTTGTTATGAAAATGATTAGCTGGGTATAGATTCTGAACGCGACGTGACGATGGGCGATGCGTTTTTATGTGTGCAGCTACATCATCTCTCCCGGAAAAGTCCATACATAAAAACCCATCGCCCATCGTCAAGTCGCGTTCAGAATCTATGCCTGGTCCTTGATGTTCCTTATTTTTTCAGAAATGGCAACAGTTGAAAAAGTTTAAAAATTCCTATCTCAAAAGCTGTTAGTTGAATCTGAAAAGTGTCAAAAAGTAATGTGAAAACCTTGATAATGGTAAAAACATGATTCAACATCAACATCGTAAAATGTTTGAGTTGCAGCCTGCCAGACAGACAGACAGACAGACGACTTTGAGAAATTATCCGTTCAAGTTTAAAAAAAGACTTTTAAAGTGACACTTTTACACCGAATTTTTAAACTATTTCAAGTGTTGCCATTTCGGAACGCAACGGCTCCCAGTTGCCAGACCGGCATGTTCTTGATGCCGAAAGGAAAAAACAAGGAACACGACCAGCGTAATAATTTTCATAACAAAATCACTTGTTCTTTTCACTGCCTCCCCGTCTATTAAAGAAGGTTAAACAAACTAACAAACACGCTGTCGCTTTATAACGATAGTATGATGATAGGAGAATGTATGTATGATGCTATGTAGGGTAGTGTGTAGCGAATGTGGATTTCGAACGGGGTCGCCCTAGGCGAACTTAACAGAACCTAATAAGTGACCTTTTAGGGCAAGGGCAAGTTTGCAGCACCCGTAATCGGCGCGCATATATGAAGCGATGTATGACGGTGGTTGAAGCAATAAGGATGTATGTCGGGAACGTGCCCTATCTCTCCGAGAAAGAGGCGTGATGATATGCATGTGTTCACTATACATTCATCCTCCATAGGCAGTAAGTACGCCGCACTCAGATTTGTCCACTTTCGGCCAGTTCCATTATCAAAGCGCAGAAGAATCTGGTAAGAAACTTCGCTTGAACGAACACACGTCCACTTATTGCGGCAAATTATTTATATGTACCTATAACCTCTCACATTATGGTTTTGCGAGAATTCGGGTTTTAAAAGTAACCCATGCAAAACAGTAGGTCTGTAACGCGAGCGGAACCCGTCCTGTGCGAGTCCACTCGTTGTACTCACGCGAAACACCTCTTTGTCGTCGATACCTTACTCCTGAGAACTGCACGCTTCTCCAAATCGTCCTTAAGCCGTAATGCAGAGGTGTGGAAAGGGCTTACGGCGAACGCCTTTCCCATCGCCTACAACCCACACATGTTCAGATGGCGTTTACATAAGCTTCCCGCAACCACCCTTATCCACCTCCGAGCTGGTATGGCGCCCCCCGAGGTGAAATTGGCTGTATCGGAGCATGCGATTCGGCCCCTCTGATCCAGCCACCAATTCCATATATTCATAACAAAATATAATTGACCGAGCGAGCGAGCGCCTCCGCTTCGTTACAGCTTGAACAAAAATTATTTCGTATGTCCGGCGGATGTCCGGCGGATGTCCGGCGGATGTCCGGACGATTCTCTTGAAACTTTCGCAGCAGGTCGATAATTATAAGGTTTTTTTCTGTCAATTCAGCTTTTGGCAATTTTACAAAATGGCTGAGCCATGTGGTTAAAAACGTAAAAAACATCATATGTCAGCCATTTCGAAAAAAATTCAAAAATGTTACAATACTTTTTTGTTACCCTTATTAAGACCCAATTTGTTTGTTAGGTCAATTTTTTCATTCGATAAACTTCAAGGCGTCGGGGGTGTGAGGGGATGCACTATAACGTGCTATAACTATACAATAACGAGACCACCTCACGTCACGTCACGTCACGTCACGTCACGTCACCTCACGTCACGTCACCTCACGGCACGTCACGTCACGTCACGTCACGTCACGTCACGTCACAAAGCACCTACCTAGTAATAGTAATAATGACATTCGTTCGTTATCACATAACTTCATCGTGTTACTTAGTGGGTTGTTCTTGGTAGTGCTTACATAAATAACACGATAACACACTAACTAAACCATTATGTACGCCAATCATTTTATTATTATTTTTATTTATTGCTCCCCCGACGACGAGGTATCTATCACTCTGCCTGCGATAATACCGCTGCATGTCGACGACCTCTCTGCATATATCTTATCGCAGGCAAGCACCAAGCACCCAGCACCCAGCACCCAGCACCCAGCCAGCTCAGCCAGCACCAAGCACACATACTATAAGTTTATTGGTAGCCAGCCGCCTGCCCACACTCACACTCACACTCATCGGGTTTTTTTTGGGAGATTATTTTTATGGCATTCTTACTTGTTATGACATAAAATTCAAAGATGTATACAATACAGGGTTTTACATTGTTCAGAAGTGTCAGATTAATCGAGCGGGCAAGAGCGCGCCTCTCAAGCGGGAGGCGCGGGTTCGATCCCCACTGGGAGCACAATATTTATAATTTTGAATTGTTGCTGAAATGGCTGCTGACACTCCGGTGAAGGAAAAGATCGTGAGGAAACCCACTTCCAAGCCAGTTGGTCACCGTGGACGTGTATGACTAAGTCCTCTCATATCATGTAAATGAGAGAGGCCTGTACCCAGCAGTGGGGCGAGTAAAGTGCGAGAGGGAAGCACATATTCCCCCACATATATCCCCCAATTATATTTTGTCCCTGTTTATCATTGGACATGACATTGACAGCGACCACGTATGAGGGCTGGGCACTGTGGGCACCCGCAATAGTGCCTCACGCCTCACGTGATTCTTACCATCACGCCTCCATGTCAAGGCCGAGATGACACGCTACTGACACACCTTTGCTTCATCCACCGTCATACATCGCTTCATACATGCGCGCCTGTTACGTTCGCTGCGAACTTGTCCCTTCCGTAAAAGGTTACCTGTTTGCCCTGGTATCGGTAATGTCTACCCCGATCAACTCTCCCTTGCACATTCGCTTCATACATGTGTTTGGTCATTCTCTCACCATCCATTCGTTCTCTCTATCCTTGTCGCTGTGTATTCTTTCAATTCACATTTGTATCTTACACTTTTGTTCATTTGTTGTATCATCTTTCAAAGATACATCAATATAACCGCATTTCAACTGTATTTATTCTACTTTCGTGTCGCTTTCACGATTCACTGCCATATGTATAAGTGTAGCAAACGCTATTCTAATTTAATAGGCATTTGTGCGGTGTAACTAATCACCCGACGACGTTTCAGGATATTATTCAAGGCCCCATTCACGCTATTGCCTTTGATCACTCGCCTTTCAACATTTTTATCATACAATTACCGTGGTCGTTAAAAAAGACTTCTAAAATGTCCGGCTCTTCTCGCGGCGAGTTTTTGGGATTGTTCCGACGTTTCGAACAGAGCGTCCTGTTCATGGACGTTTGCTCAGATCGTGGCGATCAGACGTCTGCGTAAATATGAACAGAATGCTCTGTTCGAAACGTCGAAACAATCGGATAAAGTCGCTGCGAGAAGAGCCGCAAGTTTTCAAAATGTTGATCTTTATCACACTTTCAGTCCCTTCTTGTAAACACGTTTCCAAGGTAAGTACACAAACTCATTCATTCGTTCCAAATTTCGTCACCTATTCTTATATTGCATTAGTCAAAGCCCCAATCACTTTATTGCCTTTGTTCACTCGCCTTTCAACATCTTTATCGTACTTTTTGTCCCTCGTGAACGCACATCTCGCAGGTACGCAGACTCCTTCACTTGTTTCAGCTGTTCGTTTCGTCACCTAATCTTGCATTGCACCCACCCCACTGATGTCACCATTTTCATTTCATGATCTCCTGGAAAGAGGCGTCATTATACAAATGTATGTGCCTATGTCCACACATACCTACATATTACTCGTATGTAGAGAAACATATCGATTGAAAGTTGATCCAGCGACAAGGATAGAGAAAGGTATGCTTATTAGCTGGTTTGGACACATGGGGAGAATGGATGGTGAGAGAATGACCATAGAAATATGTATATGAAGCTAATGTGAAAGGGAGGGTCGTACGGGGCCGCCCTAGGCGAACATAACGTAGCCAAATACTTAGGTAATGGCGGTGGGATGAAGCAAAGTGTGTATGTAAGGAAACGTGTCCAATGGCGCTCAATTATCTCCGGCTAACGTGGCAAGTTAATCGACTAGGATCAGAGAAGTTTCTATGTGTGTCTGTTCGTTTGTCCGCGCACCTGCGCGCGCAACGGTTCGCCGGGTAGGGCTGAACTATTGTAGGTTTATTCTATATGAAATAGCTCGCCACACACCAATTTTCAACTTCCTAGAAGAACTGGCAAGAAACGTCCATCGCGAAGCCTGTTACGACAAGGTTCCTCGCCTTCTACGAAGATTACTGTATGGGCATAAATACATTTATACCATCACACCTTTGTCCCGGAGAGGTAGGCGGAGATAATTGAGTGGACACGTAACGTCTCCTTACATACACACTTTGCTTCATGCCACCGCCGCCATTACCTAAGTACTTGGCTACGTTATGGTCGCGTAGGGCGGCCCTCGTTCGACCCTCCTTTCACATTCGCTTCATATAGGTACATATTTGTATGTGAATTTCCTGCAACGAGAATGCGCGAGTGTCGTACGTACGTGACGCGACGCGAGTGAAGATGTCTATTTATAAAATGCCTTGAATGTGTTTAATTATTCAAGAAGCTGTGCCGGCGTCCTCTGCTCAGCTCTGCCTCTGACGCTGTCGACCACCTTGGACACATATAACTATCTCGTTCACCGTTCCACATTTCCTTCTAACATTTTACACACATCACATACATTAAATAATCGCTGCTAAATAGTCCTTACACACTTATACATTTTACTTACAATAAACCTTACTAATCTCCACTATTAAACTGTTTAATAATAATTTATAATTGTAAAAGAAGAATTGTCTTGATAATCGCAAATGGCAGTAACCGTGTAGATAATGCGAAAGTCAACAATTTAAAATAAATTGTTAAAAAATTTACTTTATGTGGTAATTTTTTTTTGTTTTATTTTTTTTTCTAGTCCTTCGTTCATTTTTTTGGAGTGTGGCTAATTTTACATACATAGCGTCACGCCTGCTTTCCAGTGGGGAAGGCAGAGACAACGGATCTCCACGTGCTACGATTTCTCAATCTGTCTTTCATTGTGACTCATACTCCTCAACGCGCGCATTTCCACGGCATTAATTCTACTTTCGTACTTCGTCTGCCATATCCAACGTCCACTCCCGTACATCAGTGTAGGGGCCCGCACTCCACCATGGACAGCCAAACGTGCCCTATTGGACTCTACAGAAGTCAAATCAGTTAGTGTATGCCCCATTATCCTAACGCCCTCATAGAGAGATTTCAGCGCTCGCACCTGGCGACTGTCCACTCCATACTCGGACAACACTGTCCACAACAAATAAAGCATTGATAAACACATTATGTAGTAAATTCTAAGAAATTCTGACTCGGGAAGGATTTCTAAGAAGTGAAAAGTAGCTAACGTGGCTGGAATCGGT
>WYDE02196884.1:0-10547 GCA_009867175.2 Adela reaumurella | reverse complement strand
ATAGTTTTTACGTGAAAGAGTAACAAAGATCCACACATCCATCCAAACAAACTTTCACATTTATAATATTAGTAGGAAGTAGGATATATATATAAACTTTTGAATGGTACCCCCGTTTGATTGGTATCTATTTCCTATACCGAGTGCAGTTATATTGGAATTTTCACAAAGTCGTGATATGCGGAACTCCTGGATAGGGAGATTAATTCCACTATTCTCAGAAAATCTTTTGAATGCAGCTTAAAACCTTATCAAAATCGAATCAATAGTTTTGAATTTATCGCGAATAGAGCGACAAAACGTCAGGCTGTCACTTCGTTTTTAAGGAAATGAATGAAGCTAAAGTTAAGTTCCGCCGCGGAAGTAACGCATTTTTGGCGTGATTTTGGCCTGATTTCAGGAGCAAATTTTTAACCTATTGAATGCCAACTGCGAGATAACTCACAGTTACTTTGCTGGTAAATAAGAGTTATCTTGTAGTGTTTCAATGGCTATTTATGGAAACATGAATGCCTTGGCGTTCCAGCAACTGTTTCAATTTATATATTATCACCTCGAATGAAAGACAGACTAAAAAGGGAATCCTTGTAAAAAGTA
Source organism: Adela reaumurella (assembly GCA_009867175.2). Classification (NCBI taxonomy): domain Eukaryota; kingdom Metazoa; phylum Arthropoda; class Insecta; order Lepidoptera; family Adelidae; genus Adela; species Adela reaumurella. Next base: position 9,950 of record WYDE02196884.1, on the reverse strand, counting down.
GTAGAATAAATATTTTTTGTAATTTTTTTTCTTTTATTTTTTAGTTTGTATGGTGGCACCGCGGTTCTGACACCAGCAACCCCTTAGCAGTCAATAGTTTGAGAACTGGTAAAATCTATAAAAAAATAAATACTAATCCTCAACTCCATATTTTTAGATAACACAGAAAAAATATATATCAGACCCATTTATCACTGCAAATATCTGGAGTCACGTGATATGCATTAGATTAAATTTCCTTTTTTTTAATTTTATATTCCTGGTGAAATTGACTAAATTGTCATTATATATAAATAAATACCAAAGCCATTTGTAAAAAATTGAAAACAAGTTCTGTGCATTCTCGGAAGCAAGACTTTTTTGCGTCCGCGGGGAATACAGACGCAAAGAAAAGTTAATCTGTGGAGAAAATGTTTTATTTTTATTTTCAGGACAAACGCAGAAAGCGTTGGACTTGATACCGACAGCTCTCTCTGAGCTGCCGGATTCGCACTCGATCCACTTCATAGTGGCCAACATTTTGGGAAAAATTGGGCATTTTGAACAAGCTGAAATGCATTTTTTGAGAACAATTGAACTTTCCGGAAAAAATGTTCAAGCTATTCATTATGCCAATCTCGGTAAGTACATTAATTGACTAAATCTTTTAACATGTGTAATGAAACCGAACAGAAAGTATTGGGTTTTTCTGTTACCCTAAGTCAGGTGTCGGGAACCTGCGGCTCGCGAGCCGCATGCGGCTCTTTGCCCCAAAAGTTCAACTCTTCGTCTGCTTTACTCAAAAAGAAATTATTGAGTAAAATATTCAGTACATCCGCACCATCTCAGAAAATACTTAAATGTACATATCTGTGGCTCTTCATTTTTAAATGTTATTTAGATTTTGTAGAATTTGGCTCACCTGGCGAAAAAGGTTCCCAACCTCTGCCCTAAGTGGATATGTGCTGATTTTTTTATGAATGAATTGGTACTCAATTCACCATGGATGTGTATATGACACGAATATCTCACGTCATCGCCGGATTTAGGGGAGGGCAACCGGGGCAACAGCTCGGGGCCTCCACAAGAGAGGGGCCCCCACAATAGATTAAATTAGGGAAACGAATACCGAACTCCACGAAAAAACAACTTCCATTGCCACCGCCCTTATGATATTTACTTACTTCTAACAAATATTTCCAATGAAAATTTCTTCACTTCGCTCAATGATGGGATTACATCACAATAGTTTGAATCCTTCCAAATGCACCACCCTGGTGATTTTAACTAACTTCACCCAAATATTTTAAAAAAATTGGGTTCGCTTTACTCGCAGTGCTTCCAGTACTACAGGGGTTCTTTATATATGTATGTTAGTAAAATGTGAACACAATGATAAATAATTAGGGGCCTCCGATCCTTTGTAGCCCCAGGGTTTCAACACCTTGAAATCCGGCCCTGTCTCACGTGTCAATAAGCCAGACCTGTACCACAATGCAAAGATGGCGTTGCTGCGCAAAAAGGCCATCTATGTATTGTGCCCGAGCCGAGGTGTGGGATGTTAAAAAGGGCTGTAGAGGAAGAAGACTGATGTTTGTAATTCATTCCAGGAGTCCTATATCATCGGTGGAAGAAGTATGTGAAAGCAGAAGCTATGTACCAGAAGGCATTAGACCTAGACCCGGCGTTCAAAAGTGCTGCAGACAACATTAAGACTGTGAGAAACTTAATGTTAAAACAAAATGAAAAGTTAAAAACTTATAATATTACATAGAATTATATTGATAATGTGTTTTTGTAATCCCAGTATCCTTAAACTACAATGAGCCTAGAAACTGCAACAATTTTTTTATGGTTTAAGGGCAGGACAAGAGCTGATTTATTTCATCTCAAGTAGACACGTAAATAAACCTTTAAATAATTACTTAGAAAAAAATTCAATAAGTAGGTATACTTCATCAGAATTCTTTTAATTAAAGTTCTCCGTGGGGAATCTAGCTGTAATATGAGATGAGGTATGTCAGTCTGTGCCATTCCGACTGGCTTTTTTTCACATACATTTCTACCAGTGATAATAACATCCAATAATATGAATTTCAGCATAGGCCAGTAATAATGCATAAATGGCTGCGACCTCGTAATCGAAGTGAAATAATTTTGGATTACCTATTTTTTTATTTTTCTCAATTAGGTCATTCATCAACGTCAAAGACCCGTACAAAAGAAATGAGTTTTAATCAGAATTGAGACAGTACATACACAAGGGAAATAAACTTCCCCTTGTTACTACTGCAGCAGCTAGTAGTAAGAGGGGCAAAAACAAATCCCGTACTACTACCAGTTGTACGACTGGAAGTAGCATGGGTAACGAAGGCTATTTTCTTCTCATAGATTTAGTTTAACATCTTGGGTATGGCAGAAAGAAGCGACATGAAAGTAGAATAAATGCATACCGACACGGATGGCGACATCACCTAATGCACCATATTTTTGTTACAAGTGATATAGACCTACCTAATACAAACTGGTGAATTAGATAGGTACCATGTCAGCGCTTCCCTCAAAGCGAGCCGGCTACACTGAACTGTGCGTCTACCGCGCTATTATCACATGAGGGAGTGAACAGACAACGCCACGATTTCAACCAATCAGGCTGGCCGTGTCGAATGCATTAACGCCTTAATTCCTTAATGCCTTAATTCAGCGCGGTCGTATTAACCCCCGGGTTGATCCGGATTGACCCCAACAACCGGGAGATTTAACCCTACCATCATGAGGAGACGGAATGGACATACAGTTTAACGTGGAATCCGAACCACGGCCAGCCTCAACGGTCAAGCGCAGGGCCGCCACGAGAACTGTCGAGCTCCAGGGCGTTGCTGTCATCTGTTTGGTGGGCCCCGCAGTCTATCGAATTACTCTGGCACTTTTTTGACCCCGTCCTTATATTAGGTAAGTAGGTAGTAAAATATCACTTTGGACGGTTATATACATAGACAAATATTTTTTATGACAAACAAAATAAGCAGAAAATGTCATCCCGGGCCTTTTTATGTGGTCTGGGCCAGAGGAGTCTTCCCCTCCTGCCCCGCCCTAGCGGCTTCCCTGGTCAAGCGGTCACCCATTCGATACCTGACGCTCGGCAGTGATTAACTTCGGTAACCGAATGTCGCAACCACTGAGCCAATGCGCTGATAAAACACTTCACTGGAGTTTCAGTAGCCATGTAGCTCAACGGTAACCACGGACGCGACACTGATAAATACAGTTGAAATGGGATCATTGCGAAAAATATGGGGTGTATCTTTGAAAGATAGAGTGAAGATTACATGTAAGTACTTATAAGAGAAAAATGTGGATTAAAAGAAGACATAAGGATAGAGAAATATATTCAAATCAAATTTGAATTTGAAATGAAATTTTAATTTCATGCTCGCAAACATTAGCGCTGTTTTTGGAAATTCATAGCAATCTAATGAGTGTCATTTAGCTCCCAGCCGAATTTTGAGTTGGCAACCCTGTAGAGCCTTTATTTGTGGTTTCCCAATTCTTTCATCGAATCGGTGAATCGATTTCGATCGTTAGCACAATAATCGATCCTCGATTTAATCTGGAAAAGAAACATCGATTCTAACAAATAATTTGTTTTTCTTGTAATGATGGTGACTAAAAAGTATATGGCATTAATAAGGTTTGTTGAAAGGCGCCCGTCACTTCGCCCGCGGTAAATCACCCCTCTCCGCCACCAGACCCCTCCCCCGCGCACCACGCCCCGACACGGAAGCTTCTTGAAAATGCCAGAATAAAAGTATTGATCTAGTTAGGGATTTGAACCCGGAACCTTTCACATTCTAAGCGAAAATAAGAAAATAATGGTGAAAATTAATACCTATTATACTGTTCCTGGGCTCGAACCTGCGACCTTTCGCATCATAAACGATCCTACTTCTAGATACAATCGGTCAGGCAATGAATCGACCTAAATAACCGATACTTATATGCGAAGCAAGCGGAGAGAAAACAAAAGCGGCGAGCGTCATAGAGTCAGTCAGTGATGGATGAGGGTAAATCTAATATTATTTATTAATAAGAAGCATAAATAATAAAATATTATAACTGTCTTGCGTTTTTTAATGCATCCCTATTGCAAATTGTCTATATATATATATATATACTGGTAAAGCGGTGCTAACGTTAAAGTACCTATATACCTCGTTGGCAAGTTTTGGTGAGGTGTGAAATGAATCACTCTTTTTGATTGGTAGCCATTTTCGCTTACGATACCAGTTAACCGTACACAATCTTAAAACACTCGACACGGACTGAATGGAATACAACACCTGTCTGCCTACAGTCTGACTGATTTGGTTTCTAGGCGTGATTTTTTTTTCATTCATACGCGTGTGAATTGTGTTAGTGGGATTCCCAGAAATATTTCTTTTGATCTTTCTACCGTGAGTTCGTGACGTCAATGATTGTTTTTTCATCTTCATTAGCGGACACACGTGGAGGAAAAACTGTCGGTTATTCCTCCATGCGGTAGGCCTCAAGTAGGCCGGACGGCCCTGGAACACACACACCTAGAGGAAAAACTGTCCGGTCTGCCTCAAGGCTGATCATTCTCAGGCGCACTTCGCGATTGGCGGTCGTCTTGTCTGCACACACAGCGTTTCTCTGTCAACATGTCGTCACCCCCAGACGATGAAGACGTCATAGCTATATTGGGCTTGCTAGTTATACTGAGATCCAGAAAAAATTACATTAGAAGAAATAGAAATAAACGGGGAATTATGGTGCAAAGAATGGCTTTTAAGAAAAGGCATTATTTATAGCAAGTTCCATATATTCATATGTGAACTTGCTAAGGAAATTGACGTTGTTCCCTAAAGATTGGCATACCGTAAACCGGGGTGGGGTTACTTTGTGCCACCTTTTCATGTTTTTCGATAATAACTCCAAATATAGACGCATTTAAAACAATTGAATGGTATATCCGTAATCTTGATCTATTAAAAAATTAACTTTATGAAAAACCAAATATCTAGGAGCAAGGGTTTTTTATAATAAACGTCGAAATTGTGGCACCAACATTACCTAGGCTTGGGGTAACTTTGTGCCACAAACTTCAAACGGTAATAATTACGAACATATTTACTTTTGGCTGCTTTTAACCCCTTCGTACGATAGAAAAACTTTAAAACTTTCTATTCGTACCAAAAAAAAAATTCTAAATTAAAACAAAAAAAATTAAAGTTTAAAACAAAAGTACTAAAGGAAATGAATTTTTTTATTATCATTCTCATGAATTCAATTAAATAAAAAATAACAGAAGACATTAATTCTTATGGGTCATCATTCAAAAAAGACACTCAAAACAAATCACAAAGTATAAAATCACAAAGGCACATTAGTATTCCCAGAAAACCTGTAGTTCTGGAACACTATAATATCCACGTATTGATATCATCTTTGGTTGACGAATTCAACCGATGATATCCGACCAGTTGTAATGAAGTAAGTCAGGAGTTTCAGACCACTTCCATGACTTAATTGTCATGTTCGGGGCATTTTTTCAGAACCTGGATACCTGAAAGAAACAGAAGGATTCATCAGCGGGGCTACAATGTGACACGCATACTAAATATATTGAACACATAGTACTAAGAACAAAGGGGTTTCTTTGTGCCAAAATCCTATTAAGGCATGTGGCACAAAGTTAACCCTCGATATTCTGATTTTTTAAAAGAGTTTATCTACAACGAAAACCAGCACAGCCAGAGAAAATCTATTTACATTCAGGCGTTAAGGGATAAATTGTGTTATAAAAAAACACACCTTCATTGCTGCACAGCTTCACCACTCCGCTCCACAAGTCTATTTTTCCCGGACATGCGTCATTAGCACATATTTGGCGTCATCTGTTAACTGTCATAATGTGTAGGGTTGATATCACAGAAGTGATCCCAACTTAAAAAAATATCATATTAGGGTCGGTGCACACGATGATGTAATTTAATTAACACAATTCTTGGTCAATCCGTAGATATGACCCAGGAAGTGGTAAAAAGTGGAAGTGGCACATGTTTACCCGGCAGTCACAAAGTAACCCCGGTTTACGGTAACTATAAATTAGTAAAAACTCTTCCATTCTCTCGTGTTGTAAGCTGGCCGCCATTTTTTAGACCGAACACGACACGATGCGCACGCGACGACGCCTCCTCTGAGTGAACTGAAGGCGGCCTCGAGGCGACCAGTTGATCGAATGTTTTTTTTGTATTTTCATGAGGCCGCCTCAAGGCCAAAAATAACTGACAGTTTTCTGCTACACGCGTTTCGGAATATCGTAGAGGCAGGTCTCTTGAGGAATAACTGAAAGTTTTTCCTCCACGTGTGTGGCGGGCTTTAGACAAGCGTTCGTCGATGTCGACGTGGGATTCTCCCAAATATGCGTTTGAAATCGAGAATTTTTCGTCAGGTGAGCGTATTTCCATATAGAAAAGAATCGGACGTCGATCTTCGATATAAAAGATTCGATTCACAAATCGATAGAGTTTCTAAGAATCGACTCGAGAATCGTTTTTTGGACGTTCGATTAATCGAATCGGGAACGCCACTTTATTTCCAGCTAAAAAATAAAAAAGTATCAGAAAAAAATAAACAATTTTATTATGAATTTATGAAGAACTAAATATTCAGGATTCAGGACCATGGACTTCACGCAGGAACTAAGCGCTTTCCAGGGCACTTTAATAGCTGCTGATAATAAACACTCATTCCATCGTCTCACGAGTCGTGGAGGTAAATAACCTATTTTGTTATTATAACCTTACAACACTTATAAGATTTTGTTTTACCCATCAACCAAACTAAATACGAAAATAGCAAAATAAATTATCTATCTATTCACATGTTTCACTAAATACATATAGTTACTATTATACTGTAGGTATTAATTGTATGGCTTGTGTATTTAGTGTTGGTTCGTACATAATTGAAGCAATAGGTTATGTATTGCGCGCGCAATTACACGAGCATCGCGCCAAAAGTCAGCGTCGGTGGCTCAGTGGTTACGATATTCGGTTATCGAAATTAAGCACTGCCGAGCACGGTCGGGTATTGGATGGGTGATCACTTGACCGTTGATGCTGGCCGTTGTTCGGATTTGACGTTAACCCTTTAGCCATTTGATGCGTGTGAAATGGCGCACACGCGCACGATTCTCGCCCTTACCGTATTTTGTCACTCGGGTGCGGCGCGCATTCGCTCTGCCGCCGCTCTCGAGATTCTGTAATAACTTGGTCATCTCCTAACCCAGCGGTTCTGAAAATGTGCTCCGCAGAGCCCTGGGGCTTCGCAAGACATCTGCGAGGGCTCCGCCGAAATAATATCAACTTAAAAAGCAAAGCACATACACAAAAATAAAACAAAAACAGCTTCATTCCTCCCATTAACTGGAAAACAAATATAATTATAATACGGAATTAATAGGTACATAAAGTACCTATTTTTGTATGATTTTAACCACTCATACGCCCCGGTTCTCAGATCGGCACCTCTGAAACATCCACCATACAAATGCGCCAGTAAGAGTGAACGAATCACACTTTTTTCACTGGCGCGATGAACTGTGCCACACTTTTGGTTTGGCGTACTTATCGCACCTCGTGATAATTTGCCTTTATAAAAAAACTAAAGAACCTTAATTTCTTTCATTATAAAATGGTTCATCTTTTGAAACTGTGATGCACACTAACGAAAATTTCACACAAACACATCGAAATATTGAGATTGGCTTATAAATACATAAGTGGGGTTTTATTTAACGAATACTCGTATTCAAATTTGAAATTCTGAATATGTGGTTCATTTTCAATATTTATAACAGTATTGGTAAGATACCGGTTGTAAGATACAGAATGTTTATCAAATATTATACTTGTCGTATTTTGCTAATGAAAGAGCAAGGCATCAATATCTGTAGGTGTAACGTAGTATGCGTATTTTAGCGTAGTAGGGTGGCGGAGGAGAGAGTATACCTCATCAGTGTCGTTTGCTCAGTAATTGCGGTATTTGCTATTCCGGGTCGTTTGGGTGCCGGGAGGGTTGGAAACAAATTGGAGAGGCGTATGTCCAGCAGTGGACGGTTAAATGCTGATGATGATACACAAGTACCTATGAAACTTTGTCATACAGTCAAACATGCAGGTCGCATGGAAAAAATATCACGTGGTCACAAGTTGAAGCTTGTATAAGAAAAATTAATGTAAATACCATTCTCAGGTTCATTATTCCATTGAATGCACCTGTGTTCTTGCATTGAAATCCCTTTGTTTATCTTGCATGGTGGGTACCAGGAAATGGAAAAAAGGGATCCGGAAGTAGGCTTGCCAGATGCCCCGTATTTTACGGGTTGTCCCGTTTTTCAGCCTATGATAAAATAGAAACCCGTAATTTCGAAAATAAAATACGGGGTGAACAAAGCTCCCGTATTTATTAAATATTCGGCTGGAGCTCTCACAACCAAACGCAGACGTCTGTCTGGCGCGTTGTGACTGTTTGAATTCGCGCGGTTTGTATTAAAACTAGTTTTATCAATCCCAGCCTCAATTGCGCCAGTAGAAAGAATATTTTCTATGTGCGGCAATGCGTGGACGGATAGCAGAAACAGACTTAACAGAAACAGTGAAACCTGAGCTGCAGGTTAAGTGTAATTATAAGTTAAAATGTAACTTTGCGTTAAATAATGAAGAGCTTTTGAAAGCTGTCTCAACCAGTACTAAATATAAGTTTAAAAAAAAATAAATGTTTGGCATTAAAAATACTGTTTTAATTGTCTCCCGTAAAATAATCTAAAACCCGTATTTTTTATGCTGATAACCCCTAAATGGCGAAGTGACGGGTGGCAACCCTAAGGTAAAGTATTGTGTTATTGTATTGTATGATCATTGGTAAAGTGCGGAGTGTCACCGGCCTGTCATCTCATCCCAGTGACTTTACAGAAGACAGGTACATATAGTATCACATCCTACATGCATACATACCATCACACCTCTTTTCAGGAGGGGTAGGCAGAGACAATAGAGCGCCATTTGACACGTTCCCGCCATACATCCTGTCTTCTCAATGACCGCATTTCAACTCCATTTATTCTACTTTCATGTCGCTTCTGCCAAACCCAAGATTCACTGCCATACATAAGTCTAGGGACCAAAACGCTATATGAAGAGCCATTCGTGCAAATGGAACTAATCAAATCTTTACCTTTATATTTTTGATAGTGCTCACTCCGAAGTCTCTGGTGGGCTAGGCCTCCACAATGCGTGCGTATGGCACTTGGGGTAGCGGCAATATAAGCGTCGCAGTATAAACAGTGGTAACGTTTACCCATATTTCATCAAGAAAGCTATTTTAAAAATGAAGCGAAGCGAAAAACTTATAATGTTGTTGTTTGTTTATTGTTGTTGTTGTTAATTAATGTTGTTGTTGTTGTTGTTGAATTTATCCAAATGGAAAGGCAATAGCTATTTGCCATGCAGCCTCGTCTGGGGTTATCATTAATTTTCGTTATCCATAATAGAAGGGAAAGGCCTCACGGCCTAGTCTTGAGTATTTTTTTTTTAAATCCATTTCGAGTTTATATTAATTTTCTTCTCATGTGTTGTGTGCGTCCGTGTATAAAATGACTATATAAAGTCTCTTGATAATTCGAGGAAAAGGCCTTAAGGCCTAGTCATAAGTATTTTGTTTTTCGTAGTTACCATATAATGTTTGTCTTAGATATTAATGTTAGAACTTCTTAAGAAGTTGTATATGTCCGTGTAAGTATTTTTATTATTCAGTATAAGAAGTAACGAGCGCGGGATAAGCTCTGATTTCTTGTATATATCGATGAGTTTGTCCATGAAAATCAGGCGCGATATACCAAGTGCAGGACAGTCGAAAATTATGTGGTTAAGTGTCTGAACGTCCAT
>WYDE02196873.1:0-10547 GCA_009867175.2 Adela reaumurella | reverse complement strand
AATCCTGGAATCTGGGTTCACCGTGGAAGTGTATTACTTTTAAGTCATACTATTCCACGGTGACCAACCGGCTTGTAAGTGGGTTTCCTCACGATGTTTTCCTTCGCCGGAGTGTCAGCGGCCATTTATCACAAGTTCTGAAGTTATAAATATGGTGCTCCCAGTTGGTATCGAACCCTCACCTTCCGCTTGAGAGGTGTGCTCTTGCCTGCTCGGCCAATCTGACACGCTTGGTGATCTTGGCGAGCTAAAATAATTTGATAACTTTTACTTTAAATATTATAATCGATTATGTATTGTATTGATTTTGTGTATATGAAACCCTACAAATTGAAACCACTTACCACTTATAAAGGATTTTTAGTGCAAGCTCATCCATGCCATCATGATTGATTACCATGATATTGGAATTTTAATTGACAGTGCAATCCGGTATTTTTTATCCAGTATCCTTTATCCATTATTCGGTATCCGGTATCAGCATTCGCTTCCGGGATCCAGTATCGGTTTCGTTAAAATCTACGTACGAATCTCGATATGAAAATATCGAAATTATTTAATGCTCGAATAGTAATGGTAAGACGTGTCAATGTTACCGATCAAAGAAATTAACTGTCACACTTTTATTGTGATGTTTTTCTGTTTGGTTTTCTTGTGTTTTTTTCTGGTGGGGGCAGGATGGGCAGGACGCGGTAGTTTGTTGCCCCACCGAAGAAGTAAACTGCAGTCGCATGTCGGAGCTGAAACGCACATTTTCTTTTCATTTTTTTTTCGATACACCGTGTACTCCACAAAAGTTCATAACTCCACTCCATGGTAGAATGTTATATGGGAACAGCGTACAACCGAAACCGACGCCGAGCCTACCAAATATGGTCCAATAAACAAATTGCCAACATCTCAGTTATAATAACTCACACGGCGCACAATGCAGTGACAAATGCACTAGACAATACCCGGCTGACCCTTCCTGTGAACCCGCACAAAGGGAGGATTTCTAGCGGACACAATGTAGCTTGATATATTACCACGTAGCTTTAGAATGATCTAGTTTACAACGATTATTACGAAGATAAAGATACATTATAAAGAATAAGCTTTCAAGAACTCGCTTCTCAAGCGGGATGTCCGGTCCATATAGTGCAGTCACTTTACAGAAATATATTTCTATTTTAATTTTATAAGATTTAATTTTATTATAAGAGCGTAATGGGTCAATGTTATCGATAGGCTATCGTAAAGTTCTCACTTCTTAAAAATTGTGCTCTTGTTGTGTTTTATTTTTGTGATACCGACACGTATGGCTCCATCACCTAATGCACCAGTTTCTTGTGCCAGTGATGTCAGCAAATACACCTTGGTGAATGATTTAGTTGCCGTGTCACCTCTTCCGTCAAGTCGAGCCGTGTAAGCTGAACGTATATACTGATTGGTGGTACGCCAGTCAAATTCTTGTTTAAAATGTAGTGACCCTCCAAAAATCATAACAGCGATTTTATTTTTTTAATAGATTATCTATACCTATGCAATGTTAAATTAGAAATTTCTATCAACAATTTCGAATTGTTCTTTTAATTAGCTTTTAGGCCAGACGAACAGTCGAATGGAGACCACGTTTAAGCAAACTTAGCGTCGGACGTCCTCCAGCTAGGTGGACCGAAGACCTTAGAAAATTAGCTGGTCGCTGGATGTGAATAGTGGAGGCGTGTGGTTGCACGCCTTGTGAAAGGCTTACGCCCAGCAGTGAGCAGATAATGGCCGGTGATGATGATGATGATGTCGACGTCCAGGCTAATCTTGGAAAATAAAAACCAAATCTCCTTTAAAGAAGTTTAAGATGTATCTTGAGGGTAAGACCTCTTTCGGCACGGAGATTAGCAGTTTTCTCAACCGTATATGAACATCCTTCCAGAGTGATGTTACCACCTTGAGGGCAAGTGAAGCTACTAATCACTATGTATGTAGCCCTGTGTAACTAAACAGTGTAAGCCCTGAAGTATACTGCAAATTATGAAACGTCTATCACACGCTTTTTGTTGTACAATTTTATCATTTTCTATACAAACTACACGGTTAGCCAAAGGTAGATTTTTGGAATTTTCGAACTTTCCATACAAAGTTCACGGGGAAGAAAGCCGTTTATATAGGAATTGATAAAATTTTATAAGAAAAAAAAGTATGATCGATAAACAAACAATCTTTTTATATTTTGCTGGAGATTTCAGCCCTTAGACTGGTTTTAGTTGTTTTGTGCTTCATTTCCAAACATATCAAGGTGGCTAGCCTGCTTGCCTTAAGAGGATCCCTAAACGGAAATTTTTATTAATTTGTATTAAATTATGCGCGGAGCAATAAAGTTCAGAATCCCTTACCGAAAACAATACTTTTTATCGCTCTGATCGAAACGTCAGACAATCCGATAAAGTTGCCGCGAGAAGAGCCGGAAGTTTTCAAACTGTTCCCTTGCCGTATGGTAAAAAAGTTTTTATTAAAAAAGTATTGCTTTTTTGACACGCTGTTACTTTTAAGCACTAGAACTCTTAATCTTCATCTTTTAGTGAACTTACAGGATAATGGTGTCATGGAGCAAGTAGAATATAATCTCGTTGAAAGGTTTATCATGATCAAAAGAAAAAAAAAGATTATAACATGTTTCGTCCATGAAAAGGTTATTATTTACTTACATCAAATGAAGCTATTCACTCTATCTAAGCATACGATTCTAATAGTTTCAAATTTCTATATGGTTTTCTCATAAATGACAAAAATCTGTTTGACTTATGCCATTTCTTAACTGGCGAGTCTGGTAGTTTATAACTCACCTTAAGATGCGTTTGGCTTGCTCTCGTCAAACAACAATTCCTCGTATAATATCCAAATGAAATCATACTCACAAATGCTACCGACCGCGTTATATTTCAATCAGCTGGGTGATAAATTTGCAAAGCTATGTTTCAGTTAAACCCGTCGCAAGAGAGACGCACACGTTAAATATAAAAGGTATAATGGCAACGTGATGTGGAGACATATATATACAGCAATGCAGCGTCGCGCCGTGCGACTAGTGGATGACCCTGAAGTGTCCCGCGATCTAGCACCACTGCAACTCTGTAGGGATGTTGCCTCCCTAAGTGTGCTCTATCGCTTATTTCACTGGGAGTGCTCGGAGGAGCGGTTCAACGCTATCCCCTTTCCCCCCGCCGTCCCTTTCCACCGCCGCACTACGCGCACTGGGCAGGGATTGCATCCCTACACGATAGATCTACCGCGGATGCGTACCAATCGGTCCTGTAGAAATATATATTTATATTCCATTATTGAAGTAAACATCACAACAGTTTTTTCGGTTGTACTTCATGTTTCAGTAATTGAATTGTAGCTTGATCAGTTAAAGACTTCTAACAGCGTTTGGCGCAGGGTGTAGCGTTAATAACGTCAGACGTACTATGTACGTATTTTCCTTTAAATAAATACAATTAAGTATTGCTTAATTTGCATTGGTCCAATCGACCCTTAGTGTCATTACGATTAGTTATGTATCAGTGAGCTAAATGGTAAAGCGGGTGGAGACCGCGGGTAGCTGTTTAGACAATATATAAACATAGCAACCCCGCTGCCCCAAAGACATTGGGCTTTGCTCCACATCGGAACCAGTTGCGGGCAAGGTTACACCGTAAAGCTTACGCATGGAGTTATTATACACGCACCTAGTTATATGCGCAAGTACCTAAAGCTTAAATTCATCAAAGCTAGTCACTACTAGCTCAAAATGATTCACCTCACCTCGAAGTGTACCACCTACAGTATGACCACAACTACACCTAGTGTTGTTGCAAGTATCTCATCTAGATGTTTTATTCTCCAATCCTTCAACGAGACTGGGCACGGATGTCTTTCACTGATATGAGTAAGAAGTATTTAGTCATCAACAAAAACAGACCAATCCATGGCTACTACGAGTACCTTATAATTTAGTAGAAATAGAGCTGTTATGATTAATTAATTAATTAAGAAAAAGTTACTTATTTGTCTCATCTTGTTAACGCGTTTGGGTCTTGGGTAACACTGAAGCTTTGTATGGATGGATTTATTATTTACTTATTTAAAAGCTCTATTTTTGCAATGTTTATTACTTTCACAACTTTAACTGGCATATTTCAATTATGTGCATGTGTTACCTCCACAGAAGTATGGTTTAGTGACTGGCTGACTACAATAATGTTGGATTAGTCATACGCCAGCATTGTCTTGTAACTCTGTCGCTGGCTTTATCTTAATTGAAGTAGGCTTCTAGTGGTGTCTGAGAGACATTTTGTTTAACAAAGGGTTGAGCAGACACACGGTTTAGTGCAAATTTATCTATTATCTGAGTTTATACGAGAGCTTGTAGGCTTGATTTTATGTCCTGGCCCAAAGTGGTTTCAAAGTGGATGGATGTACCTTACTATCTTTGATTATGCCGTTATGTCCCACAAACGCCTACATTTACAAAGTAAGACTATAAATCTGAATAAAGAGATTGCAACGAACTTACTATAGATAAAAGTATGTCTTAGTAAGATTAAAATTAATATAAATTATTATCCTAATGGAGAAAGCAGAAAATGTGTAACTAACTGGTAACTACATACATACATACATACATAGCGTCACGCCTGTTTCCCGGTGGGGTAGGCAGAGACAACGGATCTCCACGTGCCACGATCCTGACATACCTCTGCCGCTTCTTACACTCTCATAATATTCTACATGCATGCTCGTCGGTTACGGGTACTGTGCACTTGCCCCTTTTGGAGCGCATGCTCGATATGTTTTAGGTACGTGCGTCTGCGTCTATATTCGATCCAAAAATTTCTTTCGTTAGTCTTCTATCATCCATTCTTCCAACTTAACCGAACCACAGAAACATTCCTTTCTCAATCCTTGTCACTGAGACAGATATTGGTCGGTCGCTGTCGTACTAAATGTGTAGCGGTGACCGGCCAACACACGCGCCGCGAGTTATAACACTGAAGCTGATGTCGATATATGTATTTAGGATGTCTTACAAACACAGAGAAGAGTACACACGGTAAAAGACCTGTTTTTGTCGGGGCATTTGTATGGGTACCTAGATACATAAATTTTTTTGGTGGAATACATTCAAATCCCTGTACCTCAACTCAGCATTGTATATCTGCGGAACGAGGCACAGATCTGCCATGGTGAGTGTATTGCCCACGCAATAGTCCCCAGCACTCCTGCTCAGCAGTGTCTCCAAGGTCTCCAGGCCGCGGTAGACGTGGTAGAGGCAGAACGACTGGTGCTCCTCGTCGGAGCTAAATCTTGGCCGGATGCCGATGTTCTGCAAGGGCTGGATGCCGGATACGATCGTCTGTGGAGGGATATGTGAAGTGTAAATAATTTCAGGGGTTTTGCTGTCCAACGAAATGGCTACACAAAAATAATCCGGATTATGCAGTCAGATTAAAAGTGGTTTGACTGTCCATGGTGGAGTGCTGGTCCTTACACTGATGTACGGGACTGAAAGTTGGGCATGGCAGCAGAAGCACGAAAGCAGAATAAATGCTGTGGAAATGCGTGAGCTGAGGAGTACGTGTGGAGTCAAAATGAAAGACTGATTGAGAAATTGAGAAGTGCGAGAGCGTTGTGGTCTGAAAAAAGATATAGTGACAAGGATTGAGAAAGGAATGAGAAAGGAATGCTTGGTGGTTCAGTCATGTTGGAAGAATGGATGATAAAAGACTAGCGAAAGAAATTTTTTAAGCGAATGTGAGTGGATGAGTCGGGAAGGGTTAGATTATCTTTTTCTTCATTCTTCTTTAAATCGTAACGGCGGCGATCCATGTCCTCCACCGCGAATGGTTTTAGTCGATCGCGAATTGGATTATATTTTACTTTACTCTTCCATATTTTGACCCTATTCTTGAAGTTTCCAACGTTAGGGGATCTGAAGAAGATCTCCGCAAGCAGTTGAATAATCAAGCGGATAATCTTTCTTCGGCAGAGAAATTTTCTGAAAAGTATATGTAGCATTTTTAAAAATCTAGATTTCAGCTGAGTCTGTCAAAATTTTCAATTAAAGTTACTAAACAACATTTTGAAAACTTGGGCTCTTCTTGCGGCAAATTTATCGTTTGTTCCGGTGTCGTCTCCGTGGCCATGAACGTCCTGTTCATGTCTCTGTTCGAAACGTCGGAACAATCCGATAAATTCGCCGCGAGAAGAGCCGCAAGTTATCAAAATGTGGTTCAACGACCGTGGTAGTTTGAAAAGTATCCAAAGTTATTATGTCTGCGAGAACAATATCTTTGTCATCACATAGTATACCATCGTCGAGATATCGTATATTTAAATCGCTTTTGATTTGTTTGACTGAATCTAAAATTCCTAGACTGAATGTCGGAGGTCCCAACAGGTCACCTTGTTGAGAGCCTGAGGACGATGATACCTACTGTTTCTATAGAATAAGTTTGATTCCTTGGAAATAACACTATTTCTCGAGTTATAAGAGAACATATTAAACCTCCGCCCATCTACATATTTTCACTGCTCAGACCCCCGAAGTAACACTGCTATTGTGCATAGCCTATAACCATCCTCAGTTAATATTGAATACGTCAGTGTCAACCCCATATTAATTGATTGAGTCGTTATCGAGTTATAAGCGAGCTTAGGCGACGGCTCATACGCAGTTACATACATAGGCTGTTACAGATTTTCTGGTTTTTCTGTTAGGATATGTGGTGCGCTCTTTAGGGGGCGTTTTGTGGAATGGTAGTTAGTGTGGGCACCACTAATTTAAATACAAAAGGAATACAGATGCAACTTTGATGATGTTGAGGAAATAGAGTAGGTACCAGGTACAATCAATCATCATGACACCACACATAAAGATAATATTCAAATTTTTAAGCACAGGTCAGCAAAAATGTCAAAAAGCTTTGTCTGTAATAGTGTCAGGTTCTATAATAAAATATCTGTGGAAATATAGAATCTAAATGACACCAGTTTCAAGAAGCACATAAAATCTACTCTTTTAAGGAAGGCATACTGCAATGTAAAAGAAGCCTTAAATGACACATTGTCTTGAAATTCTATTAAACAGCATCTAAATCTTGACATGGTGGGTACAATCTGTATCACTTTTTTACTTGACAATTTGATACATTGAGTATCATTTTTTTTATTATTATAATTTTTTGACCTTGTACATTGTGGTATTAGAATTAATTATGATAATTAGGACACATTGATACAATCTCTTATCAAGTTCTCTGACAAGGGCTCTTTACACCTGAAATATTAATTTATTTTTGATTATGTGCGGTTAGAATATAGAATTATAAAGCTTAAATTGAATTTTTGTTAATCAAGCTCTCAAACTGCAGTTTTATATACTGTAAGCGGTGTCTATTGTGTGGTTAGACAGAACGTATTGTAATAAAGACGCTTAAAAAAATGTATCCCACATGAAGTCCCACATGAATTGAACCGGGTGTAAAATGTAATATTTTGACAAATTCAAGTGTAATGTACAACCATAAGAATGATGAATAAAGAACTAAGAACTAAGAACTACTTAGCGTTTGTACATACAAAATAAATAATACAATTAGGAATTGCAAGGTGTAATCGCAATATGAACTTTCAAGTACATTCTCGTAATCATTAAAATCAGGAAAACTACCAATACTAAAATAAACGAAAATTTAAAAGAAAACATTACTACGTGTAATATTTTTTAAAATTTTTTTTATTAACGTCATTTATTTTTAAATATTTCAAATTACGGTAAAGTTAACAAACGTGTTCACATTTAGGTATGTTTATATTTGACAGAAGTAATCTACAGCTCAAAAACATATCGTATGTTTACCTAAAAATGGCGACAGTATCAGCAATTAGCCCCCCGCAAAGCGAAACCGCGCATAGATATTCTGTCAATTAGGCATTTTAGCGCTGAAGTGCGGCGTGTTCAAAGTAGAGAAATTGCCCTCATTTCAGCGATATTCCCTCTAAATTGTGGCGCATTTCGGTTAGGTGACAGGTATTGCTGCTCGTGCGACATTTTAAAGTGATATAACGGAAGCGAAATGCAATTCTAAAATATTGCATACAGAGAAGAGCTAGAATAGAATAGAAAAGATAAATGAAAATTGCTCGAAAATGAGATGCCTTTCATCAAACCCACCTAATTCACCAAGGTGTATTAGGCTGACGTTACTGCTACAAAAAACTAGTAGGTACATTAGGAGGTGTAGACATCATTGTATATATCACCGAGAAAGTATTAGCAAACAAATTATAAAGTGTTTTCTTTAATTTAGAGAAAGCTAAGAGGAATGTGCCATGAGCAACGTCAGACATGTATGCAGTGGAAACTCACTTGGTTCACAATCTCACGAGGCGTGAAGCAGGGCTGTGTGTATAATTTCAGCATAGCTGTTCAATCTATGTATGGACAATTGTTTGTCTAGGCTGAAAATAGTGAGATAGGATTAAGCATGGACCGGTGCTTTGGTAAGATTCCTGCTGTATGCTGATATTGCAATTCTATCAGAATCTTTGCGTGCATCAAGTTACTGATCGAGCTGATGAAACTTATCACATGCACCTGTATTTTTTTACATTCTTGCTTATTATAAAACTAATCTTCAGCGGCCCTTGTTACTCGCGTTGGCTGTATGCTGTGCCTAAAACCCTTTCTATTGTTTATTTTTATCTGTGTGAAGTAGTTAAAAAAAATTGTATTACCTGTGTCATCAATGGAAATAAATCTTTCTTATTCTTCTTATTCTATTCTTATCTATCCTAAATTACTTACTTATACTTACTGTAATTCTAATGTATTATTAAACACAGTACTGCGCATTCATATAAAGTACGAAAAGCTTCCAATTTTGTCCTCAACCTGCAGCGAAATCTCGCTGTCAGCCTGGCATAAAAGTGCATGCGACCAAGGTCCTGTTTGTGACAAGCGCAACAAGGCTGACTCATGTCTTGCGCGCGTCGACTCATGTCGTCTGCGTTTGTCAAGACCAAAGTAAACAAACAGAACATCTCCAATCTTTCACCAACAACAAAAAGGATCCCTGAAGGTCTTCAACGAAACGAGCTTAGGACTTCACAACTACGATCCTGTCTGCTGTCTGTCTGCATTCGTGCCGATCAAGTGTGTTTCCTGCTCTCCACGCAACAAGCTAGGAAATTCCTTGTCTCCACGATGTTGGAGTTCGTGAATTCAGAGGTGCCATGGTACTCGTACAATGCACAAGCGCATTGAAGTTAATGGAACAATAATACGTACCCTCCTACGATTTAAGTCTGTATTACCGATTATAATTACTTTTAATTTTAATTAAGTTCTTCTGCCAAATTTACATTTTATATTGTAGGTATAAACATACTTATTATATAATACTCAGTTTTACGTATCCGTAGGAACATTCATTTAACATTTTCTGTTTAGATTTAACATTGGTGGTAAGTATTTTATAAGTACATATATACTCATCATACGAGTGTATTTGACATTGAGGAAATAAGTTTTATGATATGTACCCATTTTATTTAATTTTAAATACTCAATATGAATGAGTGCATTGTGTGCAGCAAAGTTTTCAATACTAGTAGGGGGCTGAGCATACACCAGTCCCGGACCCACCGGCCTGTAATACGCCGTGTTGAGATAACCCCATCGAACAGTACTTCATCAACGCAACCAGTCGACATAACATCTCAAGTGACAGCGCCTACTATCCGTCCCCTACATGAGCGTCTATCCCACCTGAAACGCCATGTGCGAATACTGAGGCGAGTACCAAAAGGAGCTCGATCTGTTGTTGCGGAAAAACTTAGTGGCATTATATCATCCTGCATTTCCGAGAACACTCTCTTGTCGTGGGAAGCTCTTCTGACTTTCTCTTATGGAGCTCTTAGAGTTCCCGACGATGAATCAAAGACGATGTCTCTGACCCAAAAAGTAAAGCAAAATGTGTCTTCCTTATCATGCTTAGACAGTAAACCAAAACACCCAAAACAATGCTCTCTCGCAGCTCGTGTCTCAGCAAAAGTGAGTGAAGGCGATGTCAGAGGCGCTGTGAGACTTCTTTCATCTGATGACGACTTAGCACCTGTTAATGCCGATGTCTTAAAGACTCTGAAGGATAAACATCCTTTGCCCTCCCATGCCGACGTCTTCCCGGAACCGCCGAGCCGGAGTTGGGAATGCCTTCAAACCACTAATAAAGAAGTGCAGGAGGCAATTTCCAGCTTTGCTAGTGGCTCCGCGGGAGGGATAGATGGATTAAGACCGCAGCACTTGAAGGACCTGGTAAGTATCTCGGCAGGAAACGCAGGCCAACGGCTTCTAGAATCCATAACTTCACTTTCTAATTTCATGTTAGCTGGTCGCGTAGATGAAGTCGCATGCCAGTATCTATATGGGGCATCTCTTTGTGCTCTTACAAAAAAAGATGGTGGTCTAAGACCGATTGCTGTGGGGAACGTCTTTCGGCGTCTTACGGCCAAATTAGCAGTGTGTT
>WYDE02196862.1:0-10548 GCA_009867175.2 Adela reaumurella | reverse complement strand
CAGCACAACACCGATTGCTCTGCTTACCCCCATTGTCGGGATTCAGCGTGAGTGATATGTATGTATGTATGTATTTTAAGTCCCTTAATTATTAAAATAACTTATTTGAATATTGACCACAGCTACCAAAATGCGTATGTCCAGTGAAATAGCGAAAAACAACGACTTTGTTACATGTTGTTAACTAATAATGTATTTAAAATTTCTTTTTCTTTGTTTCAGGATTCGGATTCGTCACATTTCAGAGTGAAGATATTGTAGATAAAGTGTGCGAAATTCATTTTCACGAAATCAACAACAAAATGGTGAGTACCCACTGAAATTTGAATTCAATTAAGTAAATATGTATGTAGGTATGTCAGATTGACCTAGCGGGCAAGAGCACGCCTCTCAAGCGGGGGGTGCTGGTTCGATACCCACTGTATCGAATATTTATAACTTTAGAATTTTTGCTAAATGGCCGCTGACACTCCGGTGCAGGAAAACAACGTGAGGAAACCCACTTCCAAGCCAGTTGGTCACAGTAGAAGTGTATGACTAAAATCCTTTCATATCATGTAAATGAGAGAGGCCTGAACGGGCAGTGGGGCGCCGTGTGATTCGGCGATCTAGAAGTTTGTGGGTCATATTTTTTTGTTAATTTGTTTTTGTTATGGATACTAACATGGATGTTTGCATTTCGCCACTGCACCTGTGATGTCTGTCAGCCTTATAATCATTCTCTATTTTTATATTATTTAATTTTTTTTTCTTTTCACCTTAAGAATAACTTTACTATTGGCAAAATAAATGTAAAACTCGCTAATCCGCGCATTACAGTAAGAACATTATTTTGGAACAATTCACTGTATGGCACGGCATTGAGGCTAATATAGGGAGCAGTACATAAAGAAAAAATATTGACATCTGTAAGTATTATTACTTACATTCATAAATATACACGTGTAAAATAAAGATTTTATTTATTTTCAACTAAAAAATAACTTTACTTTGGCAAAATAAATGTAAAACTTACTAATTAGCAACATTTTCACTAATTAGCATTTCACAAATTCTTTGAATGAATTTTTATTTATGTATTTTTAAATACTCCTTGGGAAACTAACATTTTTTTTAACATAAACCATGTCAACGCTTTCTAATAATCGAGTCGGCTACTCTGAACTGGACGAAAAACATAAACTATTTTTCATAAGAACTTCGACTGATCTTCATTAAGTACCAAAATTCAAATTTGATTGGTAACACCACCATCGAAATCAATGAAAGGGGGAAGGGATCTATAGTTTTACGTGCTACGGAAAACCACGGCCAGCCACAACCGTCGGACGGTCACCAATCCATAAACAAACAACGGCAAGTCTATATTACCTAATACCTTGGTGTTACACCACCGAGCTATCGAGGCAGTCTCAAAATGTGATGCGATCACATCCTAAATGTTAATCATACATGAGAACAGTATTTATTAGGAGGAAAACTTATATAAGAGGAAGTCGCTTTTCGTGAGTCTCATTATTGGTTAATTAAAAAAAAAAGTTTTTGTGCTTACCACGGAACCCTGACTACGCGAGCAAAGACTGGTCCTTTATCGTTATTTTTCGTATTTCAAGTCAGCTGAGCCATTTGGGCCCTTTCATTGAGTCTTACAAAACTTTCAGTAAAATTTTATTGTTTCAATTATCCAAAAGTACTCGCATGTCATGCAGTAGGTGTGTCTTCGTGCCTTACATGCTGCTTGATATCTTGTCCGAATACCTTGCGAAATGTGGTGGTCGGTGTTGTGCTGTAATTAACCGGAGTTCTTGCAGCACAACACCGATTGCTCTGCTTACCCCGATTTTCGGGATTCATCGTGAGTGATAAGCATGTCAGGCGTGCTTTGCGATTTTTATAATGGATAAAAACATCGAACAAAGAGTTAGTCTCAAATTTTGCATCCCAAATCGAATTTCATGTTCGGAGTCACTGAAAATGTTACAAAGAGCTGACAGTGAATCGACCTTATAAAAAAGCACGTGCATATGAGTGGTACATTGCATTCAAAAATGGTCGAGTTGTGGTGGAAGATTTGCCTCTCTCCGGTCGACATCAACGTCTTCAACTGAAATTAATATCGCTAAAGTGAAGGAAGTTGTAACAGAAAATACACATTCAAGTTTGAGAGAGATAGCCGCTGAACTTTCTGGGTCTTACAAATCGATTCGTACCATTTTAAACGATCGCTTGGGCATAGGGTTGCCAGATGCAGGGTCATAATTTAGGTAAAAAAATAATATGTAGGTAAATATGTATAATTTAATGTCAACAATTTAAAAAGTATTACACATCATTTTATTTAATTATTTAATTAAAGTACTTAATGTAAATAACATAGTATTTAACATACATATTTGGCCGAACGAATTTTTGGCCAAAAACTCAACAAATACCATCGAACAACCACCGTATTCATCGGATATGGCCCCGGCCGATTTTTTTCTCTTTCCAAAAATCTAATTGCCACTTCGAGGCACCCGTTTTTAGTCGATAGAAGACATAAAATATAATTCGCGGCGGGAACTGAAGTCAATTCCGGAAAATGCATTTAAAAAATGTTTTGATAATTGTATTATTCGTTGGCGTAAGTGTCTTTCGGAAGGGGCCTACTTTAAAGGAAAAAAACATATTTGTAAGAATAAATAGCATTTTGTGTATTATTGACCTTTTCCTGGTACTTTCTTGACAGAGTAGTATGTGTCGCCGCCAAATGGTTATATTCGCTGCCCAACAGGATGCCTATGTGTTTGATTGAGTGGCGCCATTCAACTGAATAGTTAAAGGATGCTATGCCGAATAGTTGAAACAAACGTTTAACCAAATAACTGAACGTCGCTTAGCTATTTGGTTAAATTAATTATATGTACTGTTATTTTGCGAAAGTACTTTTCCGCCCCGACATGTTATTGGTCAGACATGGCTTCTCCCTGGAGTGTATATAGAAGCCGGAAGCGCGGACGGAGGGCAGACCCCGCCCTCTCCAACTGCATCTTTGGCTTGCTTGTCGGCTTCAGCGACCAGCCTCAACCGCTACGGCTCTCATGGTGCCTGCACCTTTTTACACAAAAGCGAAGGGCCTACCATACCGCAGCGCCGGAGATAAGGCAGAAACGTGCACATTAATAATAAAACACAAACAAACACAACATGATAGGTACGATCAGCTGCTGACGCCATATTTTTAAATTACTGCTAGTGCGACAGTAGTAAAAAAAAGAACTATAAATTTGAATGACCCGGCTGCCTTCGTTCAGCCGTTTCCAACGGCCTAGCTTTCAGTCAGCCAAGTCGATGAACGTCGAGCTAGATAAATGCATCTAATGACCAGCCTAGGCGTTTAATTCAATGACGCCACTCAACTTAGAGGCTAGCCGTTCAGGTGGATAGCGGTCTGAACCAGTTGGCAGCGATATCATGTACAACTATTTCATCAAGCCTCAACTCTAAAACGAATGTTATGTAGCAAGGACAGGACAACGGACAGACTGTGGATTTACGAGTAAACACCTTCATAGAGAACCTACTGGCAGCTAGAACGAAGACAGCGTTGTTCTAACCTTGCTCGCTACATTAGTGAGCGTAAATTCCTATACCTACATACAACGAAATCTCAAATGGTCCACAATTTCTCATACACTTCGGAAGTGAGAAACCATGATATCATCATCCCACCCCCTTAGCATGTAATGTTACCTAAAGCCGACCCAAGTAAACAAACATGGAATATGTACCCGTGGCATATTCAATCGAACGGAATAATCTAGTAATGTTGAAAGGGAGCTAATCAATCGTTCTAGTTTAACACATCGGCGAATGTGTTTGAAAGGATTTGATTGATAGCAGAAACCGCAGCGGCCGCAAACTTGTTCCGTATTTTATGCGTTTGACATTTCTGATTTTTAACCCCGACGACACGGGGCGAGTATATGCGTTTGCGGTGAAAGATTGTGCTTGTGGGATGTGTGTTTGTCTGTTATCACTTATCCCTGGAAGGGCTCGTTAGAAATTGATGCGGTTTTCTACACGAGAGAATTTTATACAGATTATGCCAGAAAGTATTTCATCGCGCTACGATTTAAGGTCCTTGAGTGAGAAGTAACTGTAAAAGCGAAGAAAGCGGGGCTAACGTCAGGGTCTTTTTTCAAAGTTATATCACCATATATATCATTTATAAATAATATCATGTGGATCAGTGTTTCCAATTCTAAAAGTTATAATATTTACAAGCTTGTTTCCCGAGGCTTCATCCGTGGAAAATATTTTCAAAAATAATTTCTTAGTATATTAGAAAAATCGGAATAATCACGATAACAAATAAAAGTGAATACGTCCTAGCTGAGATTCGAACCCGGGACCTTTGGATTTAGCTGAACTGAAATACCAATTTCGCTACACGAAACCAGAAGATTTTTCTGATAAATAATCAGTAAGCAACTTCAGGAAAAACCAAGAAAAAATACTTTCTTAGTGTTCGCATACGTCAAATGGGGTAAGCCTGTGCAAAATGTCATGCTTCTAGACCCACCGATTTAGGTTGTGCCCTGTCTGTCAATGAGTCAGTGAAGTTTAGGAAATATATTAAGTAGATTAACGAAAATTAAAAATATTCTTTAAAATTAACTAATATTTTATTGACATCGCTGCAGAATAACAGAAAATCAGGTGGCAGCATCAAGGAAAGACAATACCAAAGACTTTATAGGTGCTTGGTTTGTCCAAGCCGATTTATCGCACCATTTGGGAAATCCCGCCTCTTTTCTTTTTCCGCGCTCAATTTTTATCTTATATCCACTGTAATACATAAAATCTTTACTTAATCTCACCTGCACCCTGTAATATCAAAGAATTACTTTGTAGTCTGCGAAATAATTTGTCTAAAAATAAATGAGTGACTTAATTTTTATACGAGTAGCAAAAAAACTAAGAATTCAGTACAGGCAGTACGGCATAATGTAAATAATTTCCTCGACTTTTGTGGACTTTTGTATAAATTATTTTCATGATAAAATTTAAAAATAGTTTTAAGTTTGTGTCGACGGAGGTTAAAACTTCCATCTCTAAGGTCGTTCTTAGTTCGAACACCATCAGCTTAACTGCTGACTTAAGGCTACTGGATGATTAATTGGGTTATTTAGAAATTTAGGTAGGTACCTACATATTTTAAAAGTAAATATTCGCCGTCGGGCCACTCAGTGTCATGCGCAGTTGCGAAGGCTGTCTAAGTTACAATTTCTAAAAATATTTACATTTGCATGCTTATCTCAAGAGTGTGTGCGATATTTATTGCCTATAAGACACAATTCTTCACAGTAATTCACGTATTACTACGGTTTGATGCAAAATCTAAACGCACTGAAAGAAGGCTATATACGAGTTTTATTAGAGCGGGCTGGCTGCGAGCCAAGCGCTGAACTGTATCAGCTGATATTAGTCGGGGATTACTAAACGACTAACGGAGTCGCTAACGAGTGACGAATTTGACCATAATAAGAAAGCTTATCGGTTACTTATTGTTACATAAACAGTGGTACACTGAGAAATATACCTGTTTAAGAGAGTGAAAAACGCAGATTGTACTGATCTCAAGAAGGAGCGTAAATAAAACTTTTCAAGAATTATAAATTATAATGAAAATTCAGAAAAGCGAATTTATCAGTATGTGAGCGAAATGGCCAATTGCGCGGTCAGTGGTCCCCGATTCTTTCTCTAGGTCACCAGGAGAAGCTGTATGCAACATTTCGTTGAGACTAAAAGTCGGAAGTTAGTGTATGAACGCACGCACAGACACAGGAGTAACATAAACGGGTGAACTCATGCTTGCTTAACTTTCATAGCTACACTCCTTTTCTCCCATGTTATACTGTGTTATATAGAAGGGCTCTTCGCGGGTACGTCATTATCTTTGTATTTATGTTTCGGAAAAGAGCGAAGCTGTTTCGTTCGCTCCCCTCGATGCATATCCGCGATTATTAATACCGCGTTTTGTACTCGCCCGCTCGACAGAGAACACGGGGGGTGCAAGGTATTGTGGGGCGAAGTGATTGCAGTAATGGGTAGCAGTTCTACTAGGAACATGTGTTTCGGAGAAAATTGGAAGGATGCGTGGGGGGGGGGGGGGGTTTGAAAGCCTAAGTGGAGTAAACAACGGACAAAGACATCAAACAAATGGGTGGTGTTTTAGCGTGATTACGGTTGGCTTTTATGCGAGCGGGTGTGCCGGTGAGGGATAAGGGGGTAAGGTAGGCGCGAGGGGAGGTTGTGCCGGGAACGTGCGGTTCATTGAATCACACTTTTTGCGGGAGATTTGTGAAGATAAAAATTACCTTACACGTCTTCTCGAGAGCGTTTTCCCGCTGAAGCGCCTTAGCGGATTTCTATTCGATTTTTAGGGAATTGTTATTTTGTTAAACTTTCGTCGTTTTTTTTGCTGTGGAGGATGTACCGCTTCACTAGCCTCATTGTGGTATGATTTATTTTATAATACAACAAGTTTCAGATTAACCGAGCGGGCAAGATCACGCCTCTCGAGCGGGAGGTGCGGGTTCGATGACCACTGGGAGCACAATATTTATAACTTTAGAATTTCTGCTAAATGGACGCTGACTCTTTCTTTGAAGGAAAACATCGTGAGCAAACCCAAGCCGGTTGGTCACCGTGGAAGTGTATAACTAAAATCCTCTCATATCATGTAAACGAGAGAGGCCTGGACCCAGTAGTGGGGCGAATAAAATGGCTGCAAAAGAAAGAAGAAAGATACGCGATAACCTGTTGCATGCATTTAAAACAATATAAGATATAACTGCATTTTTAAAACTTCCGGCTCTTCTCGCGGCGACTTTATCGAATTGTATGTACGTTCGCTAAACTCGTAGCTAGCGGACGTATCCGTGACCATGAACAGGACGCTCTGTTCGAAACGTCGGACAATCCGATAAAGTCGCCGCGAGAAGAGCCGGAAGTTCTCAGAATGTTGTTCAGCGACCGCGGCAATTTAAAAAGTATTGTAAGATATATCTGACTGACTGACTGATCGCTGACTGAGTGACAGAATCTGTAACGCATTTAACGCTCGCGGATTTTGTTTCTTTTCTTTTTTATTATTTAGTCGGTCGTATTGCATAGTCGGTCGGCGTTTGACTCCCGTCGTGTTTGCAGCATCGACGGAGCCGAGGAAAGCGTTTGATCGAGCACCACGCCGACTCAACAAGTGCTCGTTGACACTACTCTTGAAGGCACCAACGTTAGGGGAACTGATGAAGATTGAAGATGAAGTTGATTCCACATCTTGGACGTGTGTATTAGGAATGAGTTCTCGAACCGCTGGGTTCGACATTGTTGTCTTCGCTAGCATGGCGAGCATGACAATATTTTGAATATAGAATAAGTTTAGATTTCACTGATTAATCCAATTAAATTTTTTTTTCATTATTTTTTAATTTTGCGCGGTTAAAGAGGGCAGGAGTCGGGGCACGTGGAGGGGCGACGGGCGCCTTAGGCACCTTACAGTATCAATCGACTTTCTAGCTTTTCTAGTATCCATAGAACGTGACTTAATGGGCATAATAATCACGCATAGGTTTTTCCATTATTGGGTAATCTGACATGACTGCACTACGCACGGGGTAAAACATTAACACCTGATCTAGTCATCCTAATGAATCACGGTGTCATGTCAACAACTTCCTTATAACCTGTGCGGATACACTGAACTGGACGATAAACACGAACTATTTTCGCATAGACTTCATTAGACCGTGCGATGGTACAGATCTGGGCTTGCGAACCTCGCCACTTAGTACAGAAGGGCGAGCGTACGCTCACATCTATTCCATAATGTCGTTTTTAATAGAATTTTGGAGACACTCCAGTGAGATAATAAGAGTATTCAGACTGCAAAAAAATTTAATTCTCATAATGACACACTCAGAGTAGAACGCACATTGTACCCCCATATTTAAACAGCTAAAATTGTTAATTAGGTACGACGTATTCGTAAAAAAAACCGTTATGCACATTAAAAACGGTATGAATGAATGAATGAAAAATCTTTATTGCACACATAGGAAGAAGTAAAGACACATTACAAAGACAAAAAAAATGTACAAATATTAATATAAGACAATCTCTTACAGCCAACGTCTGGTTGGTAGATAAGGGCTTAAGAATAGAAATGTAGGAAGGATAGTGCCATTTACTCGGTAAAAAACTTTATGAGTTTCAGAATAAAAACGGAATATCTTATAAAATAATAGATTATTCGAAAATATATACCTAGACATGGGATACACACATTTCTAATACATAGACAGAATACTATATAAATATGTACACATTTTACAAAATAAAATACATACACAAACATATATTTTGCAGCATCGACGGAGCAGGAACAGAGCTTGTTGACTCCACTCTTGAAAGCCCCAACGTTAGGGGAACTGAAGAAGACGACCGCTGCCGATAAATTATAAATATAAAAACCACAAATGTAACACTATGGAAAAAAATTACATTGAATCAGATCAACACTAAACTCTAAAATATAAAAAGGGTCCATTTCAAAACTGTAAACATATTGAACAAATTACCAGAGAATATAATATAATGCGAAAATTTAAGAATGTTAACAAGGAATTAACAAAATGGCTGGAACAAATGACATTATATACGTGTATACGTATAGTGTCACGCCAGTTTCCCAATGTGGTATGCAGAGACAACGGATCTCCACTTGTCACGATTCTGACACACCTGTACCGCTTCTTGCACTCTCATAATTTTCTTCATGCATGCTCGTCGATTACACGCACTGCGCACTTGTCCCTTTGCACACATTTTCGATCTGTTCTAGGTAAGTGCGTCTAGGGCGATCCTTCCCGACTCTTCCAATCGAATTTGCTCCAAAAAATTCTTTCGTTAGTCTTCTATCATCCATTCTTCCAAGATGACCAAACCACCGAAGCAATCTTTCTCAATCCTTGTCACTATAACTTCTTTCAGACCACAACGCTCAGATATAATTTTATAATTTGAAATATTTCGATATAATTATCTAGATCTTGGAATTAATTATGTATTTAATACTATATGTATATAATACTAATTTACGATAACAATTGCATTATTAACACAAATCTAACTTATTGAGGATGTTCGCTATTATTATGCGAATATAATTATTTATTTTAATAATGTAAAATTAATATGTAGACAAATAAAGAATTTTAATCATCGAACTGCTCCTTCTATGTAATCTTCAAGAATGTATTTTCAAAATTATCTGTAATAAGAAACAAACCAATATTTCGAAACATATTGAATTTTATTATTTTTAATTTATAATATATATATAGAAAAGTGTCAGATATAGTGTCGGATTGGCCGAGCGGGCAAGAGCACGCCTCTAAAGCGGGAGGTGCGGGTTGGATCCCCACTGGGAGCACAGTATTTAAAAAACTTTAAAATTTGTGCTAAAATGGCTGCTGACGCTCCGGTGAAGGAAAACACCGTGAGGAAACCCACTTCCGAATCGGTTGGTCACCGTGAAAGTGTATGACTAAATCTTCTCATATCACGTAAATAAGAGAGGCCTGTAACCAGCAGTGGGGCGAACGAAATGGCTTCAAAAGAAGAAAACAAAGAAGATAGACAAGAGATGAGCTTAGCAAACTTGCGGAAGATATCGTTAGCTCATACTGCCTCTTTGCTGATTTAGGTAATGCAGCTAACACAGATGACGTCTCGTCGCCTGCGCGCTCGCACGACTATAATCTGCGTTCTAGAAGGCAGCCATAGCTGTTGTCAGTACATTCGCCGCTCTCGTAGCGAGCGGACGTCTCCGTGACCATGAACAGGACGCTCTGTTCGAAACATGGGAACAATCCGATAAATTCGCCTTGAGAAGTGCCGGAAGTTTTCAAAATGTTATAATATATATATTATACGTAACATCAACATCGAAGTACACGCATTAGCTTCAAGCTGCTAGTATCCGTACAACAACAGTAATAATAATTTAAAAGACAAATAAAACTGGATAGAACACGTAGGTATCCTAGAAAAACTACGAAAAACCGCACGTACTCAATCTCTCTTAGTTAATGCAGCGTTTATGTAGAGCACTAAACGAGATAGAGGCGGCAGCTCGCGTGCTGCTCAACTGCCGCCATCACCCGGTAGCGGCCTCGTAAATTTAATACGTCATCTCACGTATTAAAATGGTCGTTAAGCTAATAGCGTCGCCTCTGACGGGGGTTACACTGTAGACAGACACTTGTTTCACTTGTTAAGATTTTTTTTATTAGAATGGCGGCTTAGCCTGGTTTGTGAGTTCATCTTAATGAAGAGGTCGTGAATCCGCAACCTGGCATGTGCAAAGTTTATCTGGATTTTGAAAGAGGCGCTTAAATTTTTTTTTATTTTATTTTAAGGTACATATGCAGAGAAGTTGACATACATACACAATTTCAAACATATTATAAGAGCAGTCAACTCTCCAAATATTAGGTACAC
>WYDE02196851.1:0-10548 GCA_009867175.2 Adela reaumurella | reverse complement strand
TAGTATCAGATAAAGATACTAAACATAGCTGTTTAGTATCAGATAAAGATACTAAACAGCTTTTCATAAAAAAAAATTAAATGAATTTTATTTTTGTTTTTCCATGTATTTTCAGAGGTATTAAATTGCATGGAAAAAAAATTGGTCTCAATCGTAATAATAAATAATAGAAAAAAAATTGTTCAGTTTCAGGTACCTACTGAATCACCCCATTTCGGGTAACAATACCTATTTGCTAAACACCGTGTATATGCGTGCTATAGAAGAGAATGGGATGCAATTAATTACTGTCGAAAACACGATGTTACATGGAAGTATGTCCTGTACAATTTATTTTATACTGATCTCTCCCTCGCTTGCATACGGCGTAAGTTCCGCCAAAATTAATAGGTTTATTTAAATTTTAATGTGTTTTTTTTTTTTGGAAACCAACACGGCTGGCTATATCACCCAATGCACAAGTTTTTGGTAGCAGTGATATCAGCATGTTTTTCTGAAGATATATTATTGGCGTTTTTCGTTTTTTATTTATTTTTAATTTATGTGAGAACAAAACAGAAAAAAATTATACATAGAAGATTCGCGCGGGTCTCATCCACAGGGAGCATATTTCAACTAATTTCGCATTTTCGCAATTTTACGTAAATTACTTGTTCCATCATAGCACGAATTGGCTTTGAGCGCCCCTTAAATGAGAATTAGAAATTACCTCGTGGTGGGGTGGGACTGGCTGAGTTCCTTACCTGTGTTATACTGCTGCTGTTCAGGTGCAATTAACAAGCAGGTAGGTACATGCGTTAGTTACTTTTTAGACCGGTAGGTGGTATACTTACAATAACGTATACAATCGCTTGCAATATAACCACGGCTTTGACTCCGTCAACTAAAAAAGATCACACAGACGAGTTGCGGGCAAAGTTATTTCTTAATATATAATATATGTTATTTATTCGAGAGCATAATCTATATGTCTAAGAAATATCAAACAAATTCGTACTCTCTCACATACTATTAATTTTTGTTTTTATGGACAACGACCATTTCACAATGCTAAGAAAGTAACTTTGAATCAAGGCCGAAAGGCCAAGCTGCGTGTAGTTAATCATTTCTTAATGCAACCATTGCGAACCACGGGTAATTTGAAAAATATTTCGAACACCCTACGTTTATGGACTTTAGAGGCTTGTTGAAACCATTACTTTTAAAATTACGTTTTGCGGACCATACAAGCGGTACGTTTGGAAAACTCTATCCTAAGGAGACATCGTTTACAAACAAGCAGTTAATTTTGACAGTTTATTAGTGTTATGCCTGGATAAGCATTTATTTATGGTAATGTGCATATATAGAGAAACAAGAATAAAATAATGGCTATTTTTAACTCTATCGACAACGCTATAAGAAAGGCTCGCGTTCCTTGTTCCGCGACTCGCACAAGCCCAATCACTGCAAAAGGTTAATTACCTTAGGTTCTTATAAAGGTGAAGGTGTTAATCTGAGATTTAATTAATTACGAGTCGCGCTAATTATGAGTTTTGGTTTTTAACATTTTCAATTAAGTTTAGTTCCGCTCACACTCCAAGGCTGGTTTGTCGCTGCAGTTTGACTAAATAAGCATAGAAGTAAATAAAATTTTCCTGGTCATTAATTAAGCTCATCCAAAAGACATAGTGAACCAATGTCTATACGGAGGTGACTACATAATTTTAAATTTCCATTTCCATTTTGTTTCAATTTCTTTTATAAAATTTCTAGAGATTTTTAAGTAAATTATTGAGTTTAATATTGAAATAATTTTTTTCGTTCATTGAAATTTATCAATATATATTTTGTATTGATAACGTTCAACACATATGTGGATGACAACTCATCTTTTCGTCTTTTGGATTTTTCAGACTTGCTTGCTACTTCACTACGTAGCAAGGAAGGGTATTAAATCAGACAATGGGTTTTCCACCATGAAACAGCTTAAACAAAGCTGAGAAAGCTTAAGGGATTTACCGACGTTTGACATTTCGTTTAATTGCAATTCATTCATACCGGAGAATTTAAGTTAAAAAAAATCAACGCAACGAAACAGTAGCTGAATTCAGTTAAAATCCGTTGAAATCCAGCTGTGATTACAAAAATACAAACGACGTGTATTACAAAACCGTGTCGACGCCGATCGCTCAACATCGGCCGGCTTCGCTCAGTCGCAAGGTGACGCAACCACTTTCAAATTTCCTCGCGAAATGCAACCGACACCGCTCACAGTCTCATTGTTTAGTGAATGTCAAAATAATTGGAATAACACGCTCTGCTCGGAATTATACGTTCCGTAATTCTCTAGGTCTCTTACGTAACAAGAAGTGAGACCTTTTTTCGGTCATCGCTTCGCTTCCGAAGAAGCGTCGCTTTCAGTTTTAGAACCGACTGTTTCTCGTATTTAAAAGTTGGTATCAGTAAAACAAAATAATATGACACATAAAAAGAACGACCCCACTGCATCTCTTCCCATACATGTCGTAAAAGGCGACTAAGAGATAAGGACAAGATGCCGTGATAAAGAGCGACAGGCTCGCCACCTCTCACCTTGGCACGGTACTTCTACCAACTCATGCAGTAAGTAGGTGGGTCTTCGTGCCTTACATGCTGCTTGATATCTTGTCTGAATACCTTGTGAAATGTGGTGGTCGGTGTTGTGCTGTAATTTAACGGAGTTCTTGCAGCACAACACTGATTGATCTGCTTACCCCGATTGTCGGGATTCAGCGTGAGTGATATGTATGTATGTATGTATGTATGTATGAAAATAATGCAAAATCTGTGGAATGCACTCCCTTCTACAGGACTTGGACTTGACACCTCTACGTTAGTCTGGCGTGCGCCATACGTCACGTTTTCCATAAAAAAATTAATAAATACTTAAGGTGGGCAAACGCTACTTTTCTTCCCGCGCAGATAGTAAAAGCCTAAAGGCTATAGGGAAATTCGGAAACTAATGTAGGCGATGGTCTGGCAACTTGTCACATTGTTTCCGAACAACTTAAGCCCAACAAAATATGCTAAATGTGGTGTTGAGGTGTAGCTATGGCAATGACATTATATTTGTATATACTTATCTAATGTCTCATCCATCACACCTTTGAAGCTCTGCCCACCCCTCAAAGGAAATGGCGGTCGTGACGTTATGTATATGTAGAAATACACTCGTATATTAAAATACGTATTAGCTGTGATATAGTTCGTCCTGCTTCGTGCTGAAAATTATATTAGGGATTGAAAAAAAATGTAAAGGACGAATCTTCCTATTAATTTTAACTTATTAGGGTCCCGTCGCAGAAATTGCTATAATGGAATCTAACCTAAAGGAATCGCTCGTGTATGCCTGGATTATTACACCTGGACACCAATCACTATGTTCACAATCACATAATTTTCTACACATTTACATAATATTTACTATGCACATGGATTTTAAAGATTTTTTGGATACATTTTTAATTGGAAAAGCCCGTCACAAAATAAACGATTCTTTCATTAAAAAAAAAACTAGCAAGATTCATAAAAATTACATAGTATATAGTATATGTATTCGTAAAATGCCGTCAATATCTAACCATCGATATTTCACTCCATTTATTTGAAAAATAAAATAAATTTCTGTCTGATACTTCGGCGGGGAGTTGATTCCGCATTTAGAATAAGTTCCTTTTACAACGACCGCGGAATATTCTGTATCATGTTCGAACTATTGACATATTGTATATCAACTATCTAAACTAATTGTATTTATGGGCAATGATGTGTTAGTTAGAAAATTAAATTTCTCACACAAACCTTCAAATTGAAAGGCATTTCTGGTCAAAGGTGAGCATTCGCCTAACGAGGCCTAATGAAGGCAACCTCAAGATTCAACACTTCACACTTTCGTAACGTGACCGCCAATCATGTTTGATGTGACGATACCTGAAACGTATCTTCATACATATAAATAATATATGTTACGAAATACTAAACTGAACCGATGGCTGTGATTATATTTATTTAATTATTATCAGCTTTTACCCGCGGTTTTACCCGCATTACAATACACGCGGACGTGTCGTTGAGGGCAAAACAAAGTAGCCTATCTCACTTTCCCGTGAATAAACAATATCTTTGCAACTAAGTCACTGCGATCCGTTTTCTCCGCTCCAACTTGAAAGAAGGACAAACCAACAAACACTATAGAATTTATAATTTATTTATTTTATTTTACCTTATTTAGGGAAAACAAACAATGTTACCAAAAATTAACAGAACAAAATCTAAAATATTAAACTTCAACAAGTAAAGTTCCCTTTTTCCTTTCACCAATATTCATTAAACTTAAACCGGTAAAGTTCCCTTTTTCCTTTAACTAAAAATAATATCTGAAATGGTACTAATCTACACAATGTACTATAAAAATCAATGTTTGTCTGTACGTATGTATGTCTGTTCGTCTTATATACGTTCGCGCATCTATTTTAACATTATGTTAAAAATGTGTACAGTTGTTGTTGGCACTTGAGTGAAGTTTTATGACTCAGCAACTATTGCCCGCAACTTTGTCCGCGTGAACTTTAATGCAGGCTGCAGCTACGCAGGAATACATAGTCGTGAATTTTACATGTAGATAGTTATAGGCCGGAGAGTCACATAGCCTAGCATTTTTCCCCGCGACTGCGTTCCCCGCGACAATGCGGGCGAAGCTAGTATTATGTAGGCATACACGGTAACAATAAATAGGTACTAACCCGAAAGGGGGATTCTGTATATGAAACTGAACAACTTTTGTTCTATGACTTTGCAATTGAGCAAAAAAATACATCCAAAAAATATTTTTATGAAAAATTGCCCCAATAGCTCAGTTCAAAATCGTCTAATATATTTAGAATTTTTTAAAACATATTAGATACTCTTCTATGTTTTCAAAAGTTAGTTTTTACTATTAAGAACCGATTTATAAGCATTTTTATTTCGGATACTTTTTAATGAAAAATCTTGCATATGCAGTTTTAATATTTCAGTATAAATAAAAACTTCGATAAAATTTCAAGATATAGAGTACTAGCTGCTGGTTAGAGGATCTTGTGAAGAAAAAAAAATGTCTGGACATCTTTAAAAAGGGGGCTGGGAAGAGGTTTCGCATTTTGTATGGGCCGAAATTAAATAAATAAATAAATAAGACTATTCCGCTTATACAGAAGGCGGACTTATTGCCGGAGGCAATATCAACCAGCCAACCTTAATACAGTACAACACATTCGTATTGTTAGTGTATAGGTTTCCTCACAATGTTTACCTTCACCGGGGCACATTCTAATTTTGCACACAAATTTGTTTGAAATTAAAAGTGCACTTCTTAACCGACACTTTTTCGACATTTTTACCTTTTTTCATATTAGTCTGGCAGGCCAAAATTCAATTTTTTTTCGATTATCCATTTTTACCATTACCTATGCACGAACGTCTGTCTTCATTTTACTTTTGGACACTTTTCAGATCCAGGGATAGGAATAGGAATTTTTAAACTTTTGAAAGTGTTGCCATTTCTGAACGCAAAGGCTTCCAGTTGCCAGACCGACATATTCTTGATGCCGAAAAAATAAGAAACATGACCAGCGGAATAATTTTCATAAAAAAATCACGCGTTTTTTTACTGCCTCCTAGACCAAGAGGATCGGTGTCAGATTAATTTATTGGCGAAAATACAAGTAGTCAATAAAAACAAATAGGCACTAACTCTATAAATCAGATTTTTTGTATTTTTTGCCCAAGTTAATAGATCTTTGTCTATGTAACGTAAACTATAAAACTACAGATTTTTCCGCAGGAAAGCACAGCGAGGAAACTTGTTTGTGTATTCAACCTCAATGTCATTATTCTCCTTGAAAAATTTAATTTTAAAGAAAATTTACATACATACATCACGCCTCTTCCCTACTGGAGGATTTTGGGGAGACAATTGAGCGTCATCGTTCCTGAGAAACCTCCTTTACCTCATACAGTCATACATGCTTAATACATGCGCGCCTGTTACGGCTGGTGCAAACTAGCCCCTTCCGTAAAAGTTTACTTATTTGGTAATGTTGGTATGTTCGCCTAGGGCGACCCTGTTCGACCCTTCCTTCCACGCTCGTTATATGTAATTGTTTGGTCATTCTCTCACCATCTATTCTCTCCATGTGTCCAACTACGCATACATTTCTCTATCCTTGTCGCTATGTTTTCTTTTAATCCACATTTTTCAGGAAAATTAGAATTAGTAATTATTTAAAGTAGTACACATAATATAATATGAAATGATCACACGAAAGATCTATTTAAAGTAATGTAAATGAATCCTATCCATCAAAAAATTAACAATTAAAGTACATACAAAGAATCTACTGAATTTTTTTTTTATGAAATTAAGCTAAGGGAGGGGCGGGGGGGAGTGCAGAACACATGAAAAAAAAATCACCTATATATTGATATAAATGATATAAATTTTCGGTCCTGAAATGTCCCCAGGACACTCGCCGCCTTCACTATCTGTATACTGCAATACTGATGTTGCATGAGATGACCCTATAGCATGAAAGTCCCCAAATATATTTAACATTGCTCTCTATACCTTGATTTTAAATTTCTAATGTTTCATTTCTCTCCCAAGCCACGTTGTGGCAGTATGCTCCATCTAACGCAGAGAACAAACGAAACTTTCACCAGGAGAAATGCCGAGACGCAGCAGAGAAAGTGCTGTGTCTTGAGATTTTATTCTCTTTTCATTTAATTGAGTTATGAAATCGACATGTCGTTTGATTGTGAATGCTCATCTTATCATCTCTAAGCTGACTATGGGAAGGGGATAGCAATGATTGGCGTCTCCTTTGATCGATAACTGGATCAAATCGGTATGGCAAAGATGCAATGTTTTCAACTTGTTCAGAAAAGTTGACAGTAGAAGTGGCAGTGGGCGGGTAGAAGGGTCACTTATTTCGCATACAACCGTTGGGAAATATGAGTAATAAATAAAACATCCAAGAAAACTTAGCGTAGGACGCCACCCATCTAGAGGGACTTGGTAAGTGGGTGGGTGAGAAGAGCAGACTCTCTATGCATGCTATTATTTATTATGTTTATTTTTTACTAAAAATTTTCATGCCATCACTCAACTATATTTCATTACGATGATAAAGCTTTTAAAGTCAGTCATGAAGTAGCTCCGTGATCTAACCGAGAGGTGATGACGTTAAAAAAAGAGGTCGATATAAAAACTGGCTGTTGCACCCACGTCATCTGAATCATCTAAGGTCACCGAGGACGAAAGAATATCTCCGACCGATTCTCTAAATAAAACTATAGGGACCGAACATGTCAAGGTCTCAGAAGCGGCAAATAAAAACTTACAACTAATTGGTCAGTATGTTGACATTGAACGTCGGCAGCCAAGGTGAATATGCAAATACGAGGATGCCTTTATTTAGCAGAACGTAATCGAAAAAGCGAAGACGAAACGTGAAAGAGTGAAGCAATGCGCGTGGGAGGTATACCCTCCCTCGCACTTCAAGTGACAATTTGCGCAATACATCGCATTTACGTACGCAGAAACGGAGTGAATGCCGGACATACGATCTTCGGCAGAGAGCGGCTTCTCGGAAAGAATTCGCGGGACCACCGGCTGAGAATTCTTTAGGATAAACGAGGACTCTGTCAGCGTAGCGGCTATGCTAAGTTATTCACATCATGAGGCACGTAATTATTTTGAGTAGATTTGTAATGTAGGTTCCTATTTTAAGCAGTTCGCGAGGGATTTGTGAAAATAAAACGAAAATTCGAAGTGGCCCCGCTAGCCTTGAAGCTACCACGTTCCTTTCAT
Organism: Adela reaumurella; assembly: GCA_009867175.2. NCBI lineage: Eukaryota > Metazoa > Arthropoda > Insecta > Lepidoptera > Adelidae > Adela > Adela reaumurella. The sequence goes on along the minus strand of WYDE02196851.1, from coordinate 2,678 downwards.
TTTGTCTATTGACTCTACTATTGACTGCGGCTCGTAGAGTGTGGAGTCGGCTAGACTCGTGAAGCGAACAGGGCACACTGGGCACAGTCGAAAGTAAGAATCGACTCTTGCATTGCGCAGCTCGTAGCGAATGACGCCCATTTTCACGGTTTTGCTTCGGTGAAGCGAAATCACTTGAAAGTTGTATTGCCCTTGATATATTTCACTCTGCGTTTCCGACGACGAAGCGTTTCGTCCGCCCCACCCCCCGCGTTCGCTGCCGCGTCGGAGGCGTCGGCGTTAACGCACGTGCGGCGCGAAGTCGCGGTTGCGGTTTTGACGCCAGCGGGAATCTTCTGCTTGAGACTTTTCATATTTTCGGCTAAAATCTATTTTTAGGTAAGTAAGTAATAGAACTCGCGATCTCCTCGAAACAGGTTGTCCCAAGGTTGTCCTGATGAAAGATTGTGCGGGTTTTGTCTAGAGGAAAATGGGCGTAGAATATATCTTACCGAGTGCGTGTAGGTGTGAAAATTTATCGCGCTCCGCTCGGTAGATGTCGCTCGTTTGCTCGGAGCGGCGGCGGAGGCGGCTGTGGCGGCGGCTTCCCTCGCGGGCGGCCGCTGCGTCTTGCGACACTTCCCGGCTGCACCCGCCGCGGGCGGTGCCTTGCCTCACCGGCTCCGTGCTTCCTCCGGAGCGCCGTCGCGGCGCCGCCGCGCGGGAGCGACTCGCTGGCGGGTGCGGCGCGGCGGCGGTGCGCGAGAGCCCGTCCCGTCGTCGTCGCGTTTCCGCGCGAGCGCCGCCGCTCGGCTCGACGTTGCACAACCGGCCGCTTATCGGCGACCCGGTTTCGACTTTCGCGCGGAGCGAGAGGCTCGCGGCCGTGGAGGGCGAAAGGCGCTCACTTACCGCAGCGATCGATATCCAAATCGCAAGTGGCGCCACTGTCACAACACTGAAATCCAGATCCGTCACGGAGGAGCACGGTCCCCGGGACACGGGCGGAGGCACAGGACGCGGGGGGTGGCTACGCGGGGCGCACGGCGCTGCTGCAGCGCGGCACGGCACAGCTCGGACGGGCGGCAGCAGGCGGCCGCGGGCGCCGGGCGAGTGCCGGCGCGCGCGGCGCTCAGACCTGCCGTAAGCTGTTGCGCCACACTGGAAAGTAAAAGTGAGCGGCGGCGCCGCGGCGGCGGCGACGAGTGGTGCGGGACGCGCGGCCCGGGAGCAGCGCCGTTCGCCGCCACCACCACCACGGCAGCGGCGGGCGTCGTCGCAGCGTCGGTTTCGTGAGCGACATTTCTCCCACTTTCGCCGCGGTGAGCTCCCGCCGCACCTCCGCTTACCCACAGCCGCCGCGCCGCTGCAGCCGTGACTCACGCGCCGCTTCCCCTCTCGACGGCTCTCCCGCCAGCAGCCGCAGCAGCGGAAAAGATTTTCAAGGTCGCGAGCAGTCCTCGCTACTCCACTCCACACCATTTCTCTCAGTTTCGCGCTGAATCAACCTCCGACGTCACATCACACTAATTTTCAAACCACTTTCCCGGCTCCGCCGCGACTCCATGCAGTTGTATATCTACACATTTCCTTGAAGATGTCCAACCGAACACATGCAGACATATACACGCATAGTTCAGTCGCAACGTCTCAGTACCGTTTTCTTCGTGAATTTTCATGGCAGCTGTGAAATATTTAGAAGTGAAATTAATTCATTCTACTTTTCAGCAGACTACATGTGTATACGAAGGTAGGTGCTGCTGATTGCACGCATCTCTAATAGCAAGCTTTCACAACTTTCTTTGTATCAGTATTATGGAACCGATAGCGTCCAGAGCGTCTACTGGCCTATCATCACATGAGCGAGTGAAAAGACAACGCCATTATTTCATCCAATCAGACTGGCCGTGTCGAGTGCGTTAACGTTTACGATTGCTTGAAACCTCTTCACACTTCTCACTCGAGTGATATTAAGCCGGTAGAGCTGGTCCCTACACTAACGTATGGCAGTAGCGACATGAAAGTAGAATAAATGCAGTTGAATTACCGTCACCGAGAATAATATGTCTTGAATCTTTGTGGTGAAGTATAAATGTGTAAGGGAAAAATGTGGATTGAAAGAAGACATAGCGACGAAAATAGAGAAAGTTATGCTTAGATGGTTTAGACACTTGGAAAGAATGGATGGTGGTAGAATGGATAAACAAATATATGAAGCGAATATTGAAGGAAGGGTCGAACGGGGCGGCCCTAGGCGAACAATAATGACCAAATAGATAAACTTCTGCGGAAAGGCAAGTTCGCAGCACCCGCAACCGACGAGCGTGTATGAAGCGATGTATGGCAGTGGATGAAGCAAAGAATCTATGTCAGGAACGTGTCACATGGAGGTCCATTGTCTCTGCCTACTGTAATTTGAGTGGTAACCTGTTGTAATTAAATTTTTTTCATTTTTATTTATAAATTGTTAGTAACCGCCTCATGGGCAGAGAATATTTCTTAGTCTGAAATTCCTAATTTAAACACAGTTTTACTAAACTTATCATCACTTATCACGTATGTACAATTCATAAATGTATGCATACATATATGTATGTAGTTTCCGGTGACATGATTAGGCGTCCCTTTTCCTCTCCGTCTAGGGTGAAATTTGTGAATTTCCCACGTTCATGTTTTTGTTTAATTCCATTGAAGGGGGG